>VUQK01006634.1:1625-18147 GCA_015106715.1 Bujurquina vittata | reverse complement strand
GGAGCTAGCTTGGTTAGATGCTCCTAATTAGACTTGCAGGGTCTTTGCGGCCTCTGTACACAACCTACAGAAGTGGCCCACCTCATGTCCACATTTATGCTTGTGTAGCTGCATTATGCGTGTTAATTACCTTGTGGTCATGTGCTAGTGTTTTATATGCGGTGCCGGCTGGGACTTATTGGTCCTCGCTCTTTGTGCTCAGTGTTTTGGCTACAAACATGTTTGTCCCCATTTTTCCACTTTCTTCATTCCCTCACGTCCATTCCGATAGCTTCAGTGGTCTCCCTCCAGGAATGTGTGAGTCCTTAAATTGAAGCTTTGATTATTATTTCTGATTGTTAATCTCTGACTGATAAAGCAGCCGGCAAAAAGTAGCCGGAAACGCACAAGGACTGAACAGGTTAATCACAACGTTGTGGGCTGCGTGGACCCGACGAGTAGTCCCGTTTTTCCAGAGGTGCACGTAAGGTCACCTGGTAGGATCAGAGCGGTTTGTGTAGCTGCTTTGTGTGCTTCTCAGGTGGACTTTGATGTTGGTGGGGGTTTTTTTTCCTGAGAAGTGTTCTGCAAATTTTCATCATCCACAACACCACACTCGCTTCTATCTGTGCTGTCGCAGTCGAAGGAACTCCATACGGGACTCGGCGGACCGCTGCCATTACTTTATGGACCAGCACGCAGTTGCCCGATGGCGCTCCCAGCTTAAACTCGGGGAGCGGAAAAAATGATTTCATATGAATCCACGAGGCTTTAAAAAAAATAAGAAACTAAAAGTTATCTATAATTTCAGTTAGTTTTAGTTACTGTTTTTTCCTTTTAATTACAGTTTTTATTTATTTCAGTTGACAATGTTGTTTCAGTTTTCGATGTTTTGTTCGTTTTTGTTAACTATAATAACCCTGCTTCACACTGAGACTGCCAGCAACCTGCAGCAGCCGCTTGCCAGCCGGATGCAGAGTACACACGTTTAGCATGCTTGTTTCTGTATACTATTGGAAGCTTCTTTGAAACCCAATAAAGATAATGTTGGGGAAAAAAATAAGAATACACACGTTTCCCTAGTGAGCGGTGGCTCCCAGGAGGCCACTGACTGGAGGCGACTGCCAGGAACCTCCACAGTAGATCCACACAGCTAGCTGGAGGGAAAATTACTTTCTTACACATTGTAGTACAGGTGGTGATATATATATTTTTTTAACTCTATGGTAAATAAGTCAGTTCCACATTTCTTGGGATTTATCCTACAGCGTTAACGCCATACTGGAAAAGAGCAGAAAGGATGTTCTGCTTTGGACCGATTGCGCTGACAGTGAGCAAACAGTCATGGAAGTCAGAGGAAGGAGGAATGGCTGTGTCTGGACTCTCTCACAGATATCCCTCCAGACTGTTTAGTTGACTCACTGGATGACGCAGGCTACAACATAGTTTTGTTTTATTTCCAGGAAGTGGAGCACTGGGGTTGCCTTGAAATTACTAAGAGAACCATCATCGTACTCCTGTCATGGAAATGGTGAAAACACAGGCTGACTCCTCACAGCCGTCTGCATCGTGCACCAAAAACGTGAAACATCTGGACCTTATTTTAAATTAAGGCTTATTTAGAAAACGTAGTCGGTTACTTTGGCACAGTGACGTTCTATAAATATTTAGCTGTTATGAGCATTCAGGGGGAAAAAAAAAGACTTTTAATAGAGTAGGGATTCTGAATGTGCCAACATTGCAGGTGCTTAGGAGCAATTTCCAAAGCATAGTAGCCAATAGCCCATAGGAGGTCTCCGAATTTAGCTAAAAGCACTGAAACATTCCAAGATCAAATCCAATTGACAAGACTTTAATCATGAAAGCAAAATGCCCTCTAGCTATTGGAAAATAGCGGTAGATTTACATTTCTCGTCTTCAGTTCTGATTGCAGGCTCCCCCTCCTCTTATGTGTGTAAAGTTTCTTGAATGCATTTTGTTTCAGTTCCACTTCTCTTCGCACATAACGAGACACAGTCTGTTCTGCATCTCGTCCATCCAACTCCACGTGCCAAACTGTGTCAGGTTTGTGAGACAGGCAAAGGAGGTCCACGAAGAATAAAAGAGCTGCAGGACTGTTTTCATTGATTTCTTTAGGCCATGTACCCATGCATTCAGTAATACTTCTGTTTGACTTGTATTATTTGCCATTTTTATTTTATTTCCTTTATTTTCATTGCATGTTTGCTGCTTCTTTGATTCTAGTTCATCAACTCAGTCTTTCCCACCTTTTTATGGTTAGCATAGGCTGAGGTTTCCTCCTAGTTCACGTCCACATCTATCCCTGAGATTCAGATTATACTCAGTCTTCTATTCAATACTATTATTTTTATTTAATTTCCCATCTAATTCTCTACACTTCATTCGTTTCCCTTTTAAAACACTTTTAGCCAACTTCTGTTATTAAGAGCAACGTAGCCCTTTGAGACCTGTAATACAACAAGTCTGCCAGACCATATCATTACATGCTGTAGTGGCAGCTTGTGGAATATTACAAAAAAGGTAGCTAAAGAGTGCACTAACCCACAGAGAAATTGAAAACCATTTTCTGTATCTACATATTATGTTAGATACACAAATGCCACAGCTGTACATGTTAATGCACACAATAAAGCGCATGGAGTACGTGTTGTTGTTAGTGCTTTCTATGTGATTTTTGCAAACACGTTAGAGAAAAGATATAGCACTCTGGGACACCCTGAATGCATCACATGTAAGTGTACATCCTCTGGTTTTAGATGCAAAAAGACTTATTGCTATGTGGTTTCAACCGCATTTGAAAGCATACGGGACCGCCAGCGATCCGGCAGATCACGTGGATTTAACATAGCTCTGGATATGGCAACTTAGGATGTACTCTGCATAATGTGTGATATCCTGATGTTATCAGCTTGTCTATTGCAACATTTTAAAAAGTGATGGGAAAATAATATAAAGAATGACCTGTGAAGCTTGCTGAAATTAGCTGTTAGTTCAAAGCAGCATCGTATCGAGGCTAATTGCAACCTCATAAAACTGCTAGCGGGACGCAGGCTTGAGCGGAATTTGCGGTATCGTGTTTGTGCTGGCTCGCGTAGGTTTTGGATATGCAGCTACTGCAGACTTCCTCACATGAAGTCCTTTGAAGCAGGCAGTGAGGACACGATGCTTAGGTAGAATGCGGAATGATTCAGAAGCTCCCTGAACGGGATTGGGAGCGACAGTGGCGTTCACCGCGAAATTGGAAAGAACGTCAAAAAAAATAATAATCAAGGGTCAGACACACGTGAGAAGCAGAGACGGCGGCTGCAGAGAAGTTTTCATTGTTTTTAACATTCAATTTCGCTTCACTGCATCTGTCTTTCCAGAAGGAGCTAAGCTAAAGGACCTGATTGTTTTTGGCACTGCCCCCTGGTGACAATATATAGCTAGAAGGTCCATCCATTATTCAGCTCAAAAGGACTTTTCAGAGTCTTGGTGGGGCTGGAGCCTGTTCCAGCTGTCATAGGGCGAGAGGCTGGGGGGCAAACTGGAGAGGTCGACAGTAATAGCTCTACGCCGGACTAACGCACAACCATCCCGGTACCTGCGTCCTGTTGAAATAACAAGTAGTAGTTTGTTGTTTTGTTTGTTGCTGAATGACAGAAAATGTAAAACTTTTTAACACTGAGATATTTTTCTATATATTTGAAGCACAAAAACCAAGACATTAAAAGAGGAACTATGATGTTTCCGATGGATGCAACCTCAAACTCTCATTCATTTATGCTGAACTGGGACTGGTCACCCACACTTGTGCAATTGTACATCAGAGGCATCCTGTTTATGCGACCATGGTTGCTCAGGCTGCATCACGGTGCTACAGCCCAACAGCTGGGAATGGCCTCTCAGACTGACAAGACATGCCGTTCCTATGACAAATACCCGTAGAGCAACAGTAACATGTGTCTCCCACTCCTGTGAGTAAAACCCCCCACCATCCCATCCTAGACACCCTCCACCCTACCCCCCAACACCACCACATCCACACAGACACACACAGCTACACAGTGTACTTAATGAATAGCACACTTGGGGCTGCAGGGGTTTTTGCCGGAACAGTGAGGGAGGAAAAAAAAGAAAAAGAAAAAAACAGCCCCCAGTGACCTCTGAGGGCCATCTGAGATAATAAATCCACGACCCTGAGTTCCGGAGTGCTTTGGGCAAGGTTGGGGTGGCAAATTTCCCACTTCCACAATATCATATGTTAACGGTAATTCCTTTTAGCCAATGTGTAATGGCACAGGAATGTCTTCTCCCCAGCCTCATCTAGGCCTGGTGGAATCTGTTGAAAATGTGTGACAGCTGTGAAAGTTGGCTAGCCTCGGCCTGTGAATGTATAAGATTTGGATGTGATTCAGGACCAGGGGGTGCAGGGTGAGGTGCACTGAGGGAAGGAGGTGAGTGAGGGTGGAGGGGCTTGTGTTGTTATGGTGAAGTTCATGCTTGCATCCCACCGCCCTACATGTTGCTCCTCCTTTTCTTTGACTATGCAGTGCTGTAACCCTATGATTTTCTCCTCTTTTTCTTTCCTTTCACAGCTTTGAAAAGAACAAACAGGAAGTGAATGAACGCTACAGGAGTATTTTATACAGTAGGATGAATAGATCTCGATGCTAGCACTTCTTTTGTATTTTGAATGACTTTTAAATTGGTTGTGTCAACATATGTTTGATGGCTTCTGTGACAAAGAAAGTAATATCTTTGCATGCATTTGTAAATATAATCAGGCTGGTGGTATTTTAGTATTTTTCATGCCGTCCACATAAATGGCTTTTTGAAGACACATCAGACCACTATTCAAATATTGCAGCAGCTCCAGGAGAGGACGCTGTTTGGTCCCCGTCAGTGAAAACGTAAACCAAATCAACTCCTCACACGCTGGCGACTGATGTGCTAACCTTAGCTGCCGATGCTTAGGTGAAAACACCCTTCAGCTTTTAAATCCATTTAGCATTTAATCAGGTGTTTCCTGATTGAATGAGTTTCCACGGCCAGCTTTGCATTTTGTAATACAAATGTTGCAAAGAGCATTGTCTTGTCAAGCTGTGAAAGGTGAACCCCACCTGAGACTGCTTTCAACCTGCTGCGTTATTGTTGCTCTACATCACCCTGCAGGAGTGCCATCACATGGTCTCGCTCTCTTTCTTCCTCTAACCCAAATGTATTTGGCACCAAATCATTTACTGTGAGTCAGCACTCAGTAGTACATTTTCAGTTGGTACCCAACCCTGGTTGTAAGTGCTTTTTACAGCTGAAATTTATCTCCTGTAGTGAAAGTAAGATATTTTGAATAAAAAGGGTATATAAAATAATTCAACTTTAATGTATGT
The DNA here is from genome assembly GCA_015106715.1 of Bujurquina vittata. Classification (NCBI taxonomy): domain Eukaryota; kingdom Metazoa; phylum Chordata; class Actinopteri; order Cichliformes; family Cichlidae; genus Bujurquina; species Bujurquina vittata. The sequence continues at coordinate 12,778 of VUQK01006634.1, read as the reverse complement.
ACTCTACTATGCAGATTGTACATTTTGCTAATTGGAAGCACCTGTTAAATTACAATCAAAGGTTTCAAGTACAATTTGCCACATTTTTTGGTGGATGTGGAAACGTGTTACTAACTCAGCATGTGTATAAAGCCTGGTGTAATAAAAAGGCAGGGCACACAAAGGATCAACTGACATAAGTACAAAGTTTAACTAGCAAGCAGGGGGCAAACTATCTTTAAAAAAGCATCAAATTAGTATGAAGTTGCCTTCTAGAAGACCACAAAACCTGTTACATCCCATATTTTTCACACATAATGGTCCATAAGCAGACTAGACAATAATGATGGATACTGTTGCTGTGGGCAGGGATATTGAGCCAAGTTCTTCATCATCCTCCTCCTAAATAAAATCCTGAAAATGTGCTAACATGCTCAGAGACTTAATTTGAAAATAATATCAATATGTTTTAGTTTGGAATTTAGTTATGGACTTTGCATGTCCTTAAGCAAAATCCCATAGATGGATTGCATTGGGAAGCTCTGGAAGACATTGCATAGGTCACCTTTGATAGCAAAAATTTAAATGCTTTTCCAGTTGCTGCAAATTCTCAAGCTTGTCAATGGACAGCTGTTACCATCTGCACATTTGGAAAGAGCAAAAACTTTGAGGGGAAGGGAGGGATGGTGTTTTGCTGGATCTTTGCAGATTCCACGGCGATTAGGAGCACCTTCTCGTAATCTCTTTGAAAGGGTGCTTGAGAATTACTAATTGGATTAAATGGAGCCAGTGACATATATTGCACTTTTCACCAGTGCTGGGCATGTAATCTGAAATTTTAATGGAGCTTCTATTTTTTTAAGATTTTAAAACACCATGTTAAAGTCAACACCGGTAATTTAAAGTTGTCAGATGAGGTTTGTATTCATTCAAAATTCTCATTCATAAGTGTGTCCAAACCATTGGGATTTTGTGGCGCTGCTTTTTACAGATTGTCTGTCGGCCAACCAGCATGGGTTCTGGATGTTTATTAATTTCACTGTGGTTTTATTCATTAAGACTGAGGCATCTTTATTTAGCATATTTTGTTTAGCATAACACTGGGAGTAAACCAGAATATATCATTTGAGAATATATAAGGGCTGAGATGCACTGGGTATTCTTATATAGACACTAAGAATTTACATTGGCAAGTTGTTCCTTCTTGTCTGCCACATGTAAATGGAAGAAACCAACCGCAATAATTCTCAGTGGATCTATGGGACACGGCACCAGCGAGGCACTCTGCCCACCCTGCACTACTGTCGTAATCAGCCCATGAGGCAGGATTTGGGGGCTGTAGCAGCAGATAGTATTTCTCCTGGGCCAAAAGGCACAGCCCAGACAGAGAACTCTTTGTTGCCCCCCTCTAAGAACAGCTTTCACTTTGCAATTGTGAAAGTAATTCCTGAGCTGTGCCCCATGAGCCTCCAACCCCACCCCGCCGAAATTGTGACCTGCAATCGGAAAAACCTTTCAGCCATGGTTGACCGTTTGTCAGTTCCCAGTGAGTGCACAGTGTAGTGATAGCATTACATTACTAAAGAGGCTGAAATTTCAATTCAGAGAAACAGTGTGGAAAAACCTGTTAAATGGAGGTTCAGTTGCCAGGTTAAACACCAAACACCTGTTTGATTACTCAAGTGGAGATTAGATAAAACACAGGCCTACAAATCCTATGGGAAGTCTGGGCAAACTATCACAAACATGTTGAGGCCCCACTGTAGGAAGACTTAAACATCAAGCCCTTTCAAACTGAAATAATCAGTGCATTGCCATTTTCAGCAATATGGATACTCCTCAAGGAGCAAGTTACATTCCAGATAAATCTCCCCCACCAAGGCTGGAGACAGAGCAGTACCAGAAGAGCGTATGGGACAAGGATGCAACACAACAATAATGCTCAGTAGCTAGCAGATTTATAAGCAGACCAAAGCAACCTCCTTGAAGAGAATCCAGTAACCATCACAGTGGCAGACATCCAGGAAAGGGTCTCAAATATTAAGAATTGGACAGCACCAGGCCCAGACATGAGTCAGACCAACTGGCTAAAGACGTTAACTGCACACAATTAGCATCTGGGAGCACAAATGAACCAGCTGCTAATGGATAAGACACACCCAGAATGGCTGACCGAAGGCCAGACAGTCCTGATCCCAAAGGACCCCCAGAATGGACCGGTCCCATCTAGCTACTGGCCAATAACCTGCCTCAGCACAGTATGGAAGCTCCTGTCAGGCATTATAGCAGCTTAGATGAACTGGCACATGGTTCAATACATGAGCCGGGCCCAGAAAGTAATTAGCAGTAACACCAGTGGAGCAAAACACCAGCTACTGGTAGATAGAGCAGCCACTCGAGACTGTAGGACCAGACCAACCAACCTGTCCACCACCTGGATTGAATACAAGAAAGCCTATGACTCTGTGCTGCACACATGGATCCTGGACTGCCTAGAACTGCACAAGATCAACAGGACCCTAAGAGCCTGCATCAGGAACTCAATGGAGGATGTGGAAAACACACTAGAAGCCAACTTCAATACACAATACAGCTAACTGCACAAATCAACATCAAGTATGTATAGTTTTTATGTATAGTGTATATATGTCTATATGTCTTTTTGAACGGGGCTGCAATGAAAATTTCACCAAATGCTCAGTGACAATAAAGCAATCTAATCTAAAGTGCAGGATTTACCAAGGAGATGCTCTGTCCCCACTGCTGTTCTGCATAGGCCTGAACCCCCTCAGCCAGATCATCAACAAGACGCTACGGATATCGACTACAAATATCAGCCACCTCCTCTACATGAATAGCATCAAAGCTGTATGCCAGGAATGAACGAGACATTTATTCACTGATCCATACCACTAGTATCCACAACAATGACACTGGAATGTTATTCAGACTGGAGAAGTGTAGTCGGATGTGACAAAGAGAGGGAAGGTAGTCAGAACTGAGAGGATTGCTGTAGCAGGAGGCAACATTGCAGACACTGAGGACAGCAAGTACCTTGAAATTCCACAGGCAAATGGGAACCAAGAAGAGGGCACTAGGAAAGCTGAAACAGACAAATATCTGCAGAGAGTAAGGCAAGTCCTGAGGAGTCAGCTGAATGGGAAGAACAAGATCTTACACCCTGCCGGTCATCAGATATCCTGCTAAGATAATAAGCTGGCTAAAGGAGTAGATAGAAGTCACTGGCATCAAGATGAGAAAGCTCCTTACCATGCACCCCAAGTCCAGCACCCTGACACTAGTGAGTGTCAGAACCACCATCCTGGATGAAACAACAAAGATCCATGAGTACATCGGGAAAATGGCCACGATTGATCAGGTGCTTAGTGAGAACCTCAGGCAGCAGAAACCATAGAATGAAGAGGAGCAAGAACAGGAACCACTTTGGAAGGAGAGGCCTCTGCACAGCATGTATCACAGGCAGATAGAAGAAGTGGCCGATATTGAAAAATCCTACCAATGGCTGGACAAAGCTGGACTGAAAGAAAGCCCAGAGGCACTAATCGTGGCAGCACAGGAACAAGCTCTGAGCACAAGATCAACAGAGCCCGGGGTCTACCACACAAGGCAAGACCCCAGGTGAAGGCTGTGCAGAGATGCCCCTGAGACAGCCCAGCACATAACAGCAGGGTGCAAGATGCTAGCAGGAAGGGCATACATGGAACGCCATAACCAAGTAGCCGGCTTAGCTGTACTGAGTATGAACTGGAAGTCCAGAGGTCAAAATAGGGCACGCCCCCAAGGGTGGTTAAATTAAATTTAACAGTTTAAACATCAAATGTTCATTTTGAATTTGTTGTCCCCGTTCTAACTTTTTTGAGACGCTTTGCTGCCATCAAAGGGCTGGAAAAGTAAGTGGTGCTAACAAGAGAGTGATAGAGGAACATTTTGCTGCTAATTGGGTTAATTGGCAAGAGGTCAGCGCACGAGTGGGTATAAAAAGAGCATCTTAGAGCAGAAAAGTTTCTCCAAAGTAAAGATAAGCAGAAATTCACCAATCTGCAAAAAAAGAATGTCTACAAATTGTGGAAACATTTCAGAATAATGATTCGTAGATTAAAATTGTGAAGATTTTGAATATCTCGTCATCTACAGTATATAATATCATTATGTACTGAGATTTCTCAAGATTCAGAGAACCTTGAGAAATCTCTTCTGCTCTAGAGACAAGGCCATACATCAACATCGCAACTTTCCTCTCCCAAAAGTCCAGCGAGTGATCTCCTCAGTTCCCAGGCATTTACAGACTGCTGTTAAAAGAATAGAGGAAACTACACAGTGGTAAATGTGGCCCTGTTCCAACTTTCAAGACATGCTACTGCCATCAAATGATGCCACCAACCTTTTCGGGATTTGGGTTGTAAGCATGAAATACGTGAACATATATACAATGCAAATAATATAAAAAAACAAAATACTGTAGTCACAGGGGCTGCAGAAGGCAGGGGTCCAAGTTAAACTCCACAGGTAGCCCATTGTTTCAGCGACTATTATATTCTTTTCAGCAAAACTTGAGCAGATGAGCACACAGCACTCCAGATGTGACAGAGTCAGTGTGAGCAAACATCAATCGGAACAGAAGTGGGAACGTATGCAGAGAATTTCCTTGAACTAGCAACTCAGAGAAGATGAAATCAATATGACTGAAGAGTGTGCAGCTTGCACCATCTTACAGTCCTGAGAGGTTTTGGTACACTCTTTTGGAAGCCATCACTGTGTTCCAGGTGCGTCTGCCACCGACTCACCGGTCTCCTTTTCAATTCGAGCAATATTGGTTGGCTGATTTTAATAAATTATCATAATATAAATAAATAAATGTCATTCATTGCAACTGTGTTCTTTTCCTTGTTGAGTTTGTTTTGCTCCCATATTTTGGCAAATGTCTTTAGCTAGCCTGTTATGTTACCCCCCATATTACCCTAATAAAGATCACATTTTGTGTTTGACACTATCTGGTGCAGCTTTAAAAGCAACATTAGTGTGATTCACATATTTCAGAAGGCTCAGTAAAAATGACGAGAAGAAAAACTTCCAGACAAAGTTTCTGTATGTGTAAAATTTAATACGACCCACCAAGAAATCTTACCGTTCAGCTCTTCTTCATTTCAGTGTATTCCCCCACTTCCTATTGAGGATGCATTCCTGGCTCACCACACCCAGGATCATTGTAATGAAAATTCCGCCGTCTACGCCACAAGGATCAGGTTGCCACAAATCTTTTTGCAGAGCATCACCTGATTCCATGGCCAGAGGAGCCTTGCCAATGTTTAGAAGTGTATGAAACATGGATGGAGTATGTGGGGCAATAGTGGTTCAAAACCCATCTGTTGAACAAATGATACTCTAACCCTTTTTATTTGGATAAAATGCTCTCTGATTACCTTTGTTGGCATCAAAGAAACACATTCTTGCTGCTGGAATGCATCAAGAGGTTAAAAAGGTCTGAGAACAGGTCCATAAAACTCAAACGCCGTCCTTGATTTAAATCTGGCTGATCTCACATTCAAGTTCATTGTCTCCTGCACTTCTGGACAATTTTCAGCACAGCAGCTATTTTTAGTGAGGTTCTTTTATGTTGCCTTGAACCTTTGCCTCTGCAGTGGATATTATCCAGTATGTCAAAATATCGTTCCTTCAACTTCATTTTCATTTTCAGGAAGTGCACAAAGAAAAATCTGGCAAGTGGCCTAAGTTGATGAGTCAAGACTGTTGCAGCCAAAAAAAAAAAACTGACTGCACTCTGTGCACTTGGGAAGCTGACACGTTTCTCTGAATGCTCTCCCTCGGATATCACAGGACCAACTAGTGGAACTTGGCATCCTCAGTATAGGGGATGAATTCGCAGGACACAACCCAGTGAATTTTGACAGACAGTGCTCTTGATCTTCTCCCCCATCTCACTGCCTTCAGACTGGGAAACTGTGGGCTCTTAACCTGAAAACTGCCGAAAATGGCGATGATCCTCCACGTAAAATTAATTGTGGTTATTTTGAAACAGCAGATGATCTTTGCTTTCTACGCAAGTTTGAGGTCTGCAATGGGATTGCAGAGCGAGCTGTGAAAGTGGTCAGAATGACTTCCAAAAATAGCAGCTGTACTGGAAGCTGTCTGGACATGACTGAGAAGATGACCTTGAAGGGGAGATTGGCCTAGTTTAAAAATCACGTAAGGGTATTTTAAAGATGTTTATCAAGCTCTTCTCTTTTTGGTCGCACCTCGTGGTAGCTGCAAATGCTCTGTGCCATCGGAAAGTCTTCAAAGTTAGATTTTAAGTTTGTTCCACTATCCACCTCACAGTCAGGTATCAAATGGACGTTATCAAAATTACAGCCAACTCTGTAGACACACACTTGAGACTTAAGAAAACATCTGAGTATTTTCCACAAGAACCAAAAGTATAACAGAGTACAAAATACAGTTCAATCCTTTCCTCTGGCGAGTGCTGCGATAGATTTAAGAATTCTCAGAGACTGTGAAGGAAAGATGTGTTCCATATCCTTTCAGGTCCAGCTCACTTAGAAAAAAGAAAAGTTGTATATTTTTGGTATCTTTAGCACCACGCTGCTCTATTTCAGAGGTCTGTCTTATCTGTTGCTTGGAGGTGGAATCTGATTTGGCCATGCAGACACAACAATGAAGTGAGTTGACTGATGCTGGGATCAGTTTGAAAGTGAAAATGGTGGAAATGGGATGAAACTTCCTTCATTTTTACATTTCACTAAATCTTTGCTAATTCACTAATTCTAATGCTTAGAACAGTCAAATGTATGTTAGCTGTAGTGGTTAACAGAACAGACAGTGTCACTCATTTCAGTTTACATTCTTCTGTTTCCTATGACAAGACTAACTAATCCTTACAAACAAAAGTTTGCATATGAATATGCAGAATCAGGCAAGGAAGAAGTTTCCATTTCTACCCGAGTAGGATTTTGAGCCGTGTTTTGGCTGCACATAGGCAAAGAAAACACAGACAGCAAAAGAACACACGGGCTTCAGTCTTGAAACCATTGCTATCATCTGACAATGATTTAGCTTTAGCGTCTTTAAATATATCCACCTTTACAGTCAGACTGTAAACAGTGACTCGTACACGGAAGTCTTGCCTCAGATATCAGTTATCAAGATATGTGTTGCCTACACCAGAATCATTGACTGTTGTCCCCACAGGGCAAAACTGCCAGAGGATAGCTGATTGTGCGAGCTAGTTAACTGTTCCTGTGTTTACTGTATAGGAGACACTGAAAATTGAATTGTGTGTCATGTTTCTAATGTTTTAGAGAGTTACAGAGTGTAGAAACCATTACGAGCATGAGAGAATGTGAAATAAAGAGGTAACCCTTCACAGTAATGGGTATGCGTGAATTAACATGAATGCATACATGACAGAATATCAGGAATGTGAATGAATTAGCAGCACTTCATTTATGTTTTAAGGCATGAACAACAATGAATTAATGGAACAACTAAGGTCTTAATCAGATGGATTTATGAGTAATAAATGCTTATGATCAGTCTTCATAGTCAAGCATACATTTTATGGGAAGAAATAAAGAAAGTCATGATAATTAATCGTGTTTTTCAGCAGAAGTGAAGGGATGGATGGAAGGAAGACATGCATAGAGTCATGATCCTTTGTGTACCCTTACCACAAAGTTTAACCAGTAACTTTTTGGTTTGGTTTTGTTCTCAGAAATATCAAAGCTAGTTTCTTGCTTTTAATCACTTGCCAACATTCAGTCAGCTGTTACATTATTGGTCCTTCAGTTGCATCACAGGACCGCGTGCAGTTCTGTGAAAAACTATAGCTTGTAGAACCACTTTTAGCAGCAATAACTTGAAGCTATCATTTTCTCCACGACTTTATCAGTTTCTCATTGTGCACAAATTTGGTCCACTCTGCTTTACAACATTGCTTTAGTTCATTTAGGCTTGCAGGCATTCATTTATACACAGCTCTCTTCAGCTCACAACACAGCATTTTAATCAGGTTAAGGCCTGAACTTTGGCTGAAAAAGAAAAGATTCAAGGTGCTCCAATGGCCCAGTCAATCTGTTGTCGATTTGCTGCTGTGCTTGCGGTCATTATCCTGCTGAACGACACAACTTGGACCAGGCTTTAGCCGTTGCACAGTTTGTATCTAGGATACTTGGATGTACAGAGTCGATGACTGAAACATGTCCAGGTCCTGTGGTTATAAAACAAACCCAAATTTACGCCCCTCCACGATTGTGCAACAGTTGGTGCAGAGTGCCTGTGCTAATAAGTTGTTTGGTTTTTGCCAAACATGGTAGTGTGAATCATGGCCAAACATCACCTTGGTTTCATCTGTCCAAAGGATGCTGCTCCAGAGGTCTTGCGGTTTGTTTAGATGCCACTTTGCAAACCTAGACTGTGCTGCCATGTTCTTTTTAACGAGAAGATGCTTTCTCCTGGCAACCTTTGCATACAAGCCATACTCGTTCAATCTTTTTTCTAATTGTACTGTCATGAACGTTAGCATTTAACATTCTAATAGAGGCCTGTAGAATTTCAGATGTTTTTTTTGCAGTGTCTCTGAGCGTTGCACAGTCTGACCTTGGGGTGGATTTGCTGGGACATCGACTCCTGGGATTGTGGGATTGTGTTCACACTCTTTTGAAGTCTCCAGACCTCCAAACGGCCAAAACTTCTGCCCTTAGAGAGATGGTCATACTTGCGGCAAAGTGCATTTGCCCCTACTTACCTTTTTAATTTCTATATAAGCATTGAGGGTGCCATTAGTTTTTCACAGGGCTGCACAGAATCCTCCGAAAAACTTTTACAAGACTGTTCAACTTTTTTGTTATTCTATCAGTTTTTTTTTGGCTGGGTCACTGCTACCTCTAGGCAGAGTTCCTGCTAAAACAACTGAGGATATTGCTTTGGATGATGATATGATTCAACCTTTCTAACAATACATTTTATAAAAGGTTATTTATTGTCCTTTCTTTGGGAGGAATATTTCATTGGTATTAGACGTCAGTGATATCGCCTTTGGTATCAGTCATAGTGAATCCAAAGGGAAGCTCTCCCCAAAACACTGGTCATACAAGATGATAAGAGAGAGAGAGAGAGGAAATTCCTCCTCTTCACAGTAGCTTCAACAGACCAGACAGCAGTCACAATAAAGGTTGTGATTAAGCTGTGAGTAACTTGTATTTTCTAACCCACAGCTGGATACAACAAGTTCCGACGTGCTCTCTGAGAGAGTTCAAGGCCACTCTCGGAAATGTGGGAGTAGATTACATCAGTATATAAAGTATATCTATAGAAAAAATAAAGGGGTGGGCTTAAGCTTCCGCAGATATTTGTTAAATAAACACACAATGTTTAAGTTTATTTTTCTTCCAGGTCTATCTTTTCCAGGATGTACCAACATACATATTTTCATCCTCTTTCCTCCTCTCGTCTCTGAGGGTTGAGTAAAAGATACTTTCATCTCCCTCATCGTCGTATGGTAGTGAATGTTCTTGCATGGAAATGCATCATATCTGATTTCAGCTCACAGATCCTGATGAGCAAAAAAAAAGGCACGTTCCAAATCTTGATTTAAAATAAGTGCACAGCTAAAAGCATGGAGGAAATCACTAATGAAAACTTGGCACAAGGTAACCAGCAGTATATCACCCTCTCATAAATGTTACATGAGCTTTTAATTTACAGCATTAAAACATGCTACGACTGCATTACTATTTACCTTTCCATATCCGATAGCCCCGGACGGTTGCCATGGGGTTTCAGTCATATCCAATCCTGGCCCCTTTGGCACACACTCTTATCTCTGTTTAAATATCCGGTTACTTCCCCCTCTGGTCCAGACGCACAGAGACATGTCATTAAGAGCAGTATCTCTCCCCAGCCCAGGCTTCCTTCCTGTGCATGTGGTGACGGATTGATTTTCTCCGGTAGGGATCCACTGCAAGAAGTATTCATCTAAACAGGTTATTTAATCCAGCGGCGAGTATTCAAATGGTGGCCAACAGGAAACGGGAATGATTTCACTTTCTATAATTGTTTCCAGAGAATATTTCAGCCAAGTGACATCACTTTGAAACAAGTGGAGTCATCGCCCTTTTTAGCGCTTTTTCCAGTAATTTAGTATTATTTTAATAAACTCAGTTTTGGAAAGTGTGCACCTATTTTATAGTGGAATTAAATCATATTTAACTTATTAAGCTCCGATGGTGAAATTGCAAAACGAATTTAAAAGTTCAATATTGTAGTGTCCTGTAGTTTCTCTCAATTAAAAGTTATCATAACCATCTGGAGTGCAGCACAACATTAAAACAGACTGGTGACTTTAAGCATGGTAGGCATGTAACGTGGTTATTCCTTCATATTTTCATTGCATATTAGTGAAACAGTCAGCTTAACTCAGTCCATTCCAATTCTTGAAGGATCAAATATAGCCATTTTCATAGGTGTCTCCCAGATTTATCTGCACACCGGGTTAATAACAATAGTGAAGCTGCACTCGCTCCCAACATGTCAGATATGGATGCTTGTAACGCGTTTAAAAAGGTGCTACTAAGCAGACACACGGCGGTAATTTTAAGCATTATGAGGATGCAAAGCACTTTTGTTGCTCAGAAAAATGACATTTAAAAGATAATTTCACATGATATGAATGGAGGCTTCACAGCAGCTACCAGTTTGACCCCGCTGTGTTTCAAAGTCACCGCTGCTGATGCGTCACTGGCACCGATGTGCAGTTGATGCCGATGGGAGGTTTTCAACAAGCAGCAGATTGCATTTTTGGGTCTTTTGTGTGTTGAGTAGTAGCTGCAGATGTGCTCAGGGCTCGAACAAATAAATCCGTGAATGCAAGCTTCTCAGACTCAACTGTGCCGATTTATCAGTGTCAGTGAACACATCATAAGCTCTAATAAAAAACACACACACGCTGAGCGCTTTGGTATACTCCTACCAAGTGTTGTGCTTAACTTTGATTTATATTACAGAATTATTATTATTTTTTTTAATTTGATTTGTTTATTTTACAGGAATGGTGAAAATCTCACTCACTGCACTTTTAGGGTTACACAAAAGATTCACATGTGCATTTTTTTTTTTTTTTACAGTGGAGCCTCGGGTTC
>VUQK01006633.1:1303-17719 GCA_015106715.1 Bujurquina vittata | reverse complement strand
TATACCTTAAATAATGAAATAACAAAAAACAAAATTTTTTTTTCTTTACTTTTTATTATTTTTTTTTTTTTTTTCTTTCTTTTTTTTTTTTACAATGGGTCAACAGTAAAATAAATGCACAAATATTTTTTTGAAATGTCCTTTCTGTTAATTTACAGAGATTTCTTGTTTTTATTATTATTATTACAGGAAAAGGTCCAGGTAATGAGTTGTTGTGCTTGCTCTCTCATTTTAACCACTGTTCAAGCCCTAAGAACCATGCAAATGGTTTGCTTTGATTTACTGCAGTAGTATTTCTTTATATTGTGGAACATATGAGACATTTGTTGAAATGACATTTCCCTTTAGATATTTCAGGCTGTTCATCATCAGTTTTATAAATTGGTGGTATTATTAAATTGGAAGGAGATTTTATAAGTTATTAGGCGATGGTTTTACTGGTCCAACCCACATGTTCAGTACTGTCTAGGCTTTAGGGTTCAGCCAGTAGCAGTTGTACTGATTATGGTTGGGGTAAGTCTACAGGAAGTGAATGTCAGTCTATATGATGTCCTCTGAAGTAATGGAAACAGTACTGTGTGTGGTGTTAATAGGCTCGCTGTTTGAGGTCTCATGGTGTTACTGATATTAAGAGGAATAATTGAGTTGTTCAACAGACCGAGGACCAATCAGCACTGTGTGTGTCACCCTGCAGTGAGAGAGGGAGCCTGAGCGCCACACACTGCACTCACACATGCTCAGCCAATACATCAGAGTTAAACTGGTCCATCTCCTTTCTCTGAAAAGGTCATTGTTAAACACATCTCTCACACAGACATTACTCTTATTCTCACACAGACACACATGCACATATCATTTCTACATGTCACATCTCTCTCTGCATTCCTCTCAAGGCTATTTTTTTGTGAAATACCTGTAATTCCACTGGCAATTTGTGTCCTTGTGTGCGTGTGTGTGTGCGTGTGGAAGTGGGTTACCAGATGTGTGCTATGCAAAATACATATGTATGTATTTAAATCTAAAGGATTTAAATGAGTGATAGCAAATGAGTGCCAGGAAGAAGGCGGGGGAAAGGAAAGAGGGGGTGTGCGGGCAGGGACAGAGAAAAAGCAGGAGGGATGAGCTCAGCTGTGTCCTCATCTCATTTTCAATCTCAAACCAATTAATTGGGCTGAATTACTCTCACAGCGGACCCACACACACACACACACACACACACACACACACACACTGCACTCTGATTTTGTAACCTAAGGATAACACATATGCTCGCTCTCCCACATGCACATGTACCATTTCCCATTTGAAGCACAAGATAAGCAAGTACACATGCACACACCCCGCTGCGAGCCCAGTGGCAGTCAGCACAGTCGGACATGAAATACTGTCCAGTAGCATCATCCATCTGCTTTGCTTACACCTCCTTCACCCTTTCTTCTTCTTCCCCCTCTCTCTCCTTCTCCATTCCTCTGTCTTCTCCATCATTACTCCCTCTTCCTCTCATCACCACTGCTGTCAGTGAATTACATTTTCTCTTAAACAAACTGTCTTTGTAACGTGGCAAACGCAGATACAAGCGATAAGAATGAAACGACACCATTACACTGAGCTTACATGTGAATTTTTCCTCTTTTAGGGAGGAAAATGTGACAGTGAACCACAAAGCCTATTACCTTGTTTCCATAACAACATATTTAATTCACCAAACTTGTTGCTGTTTTGTTCCTAGCGAGTCAAAAAAAATAGTGACTATGACTTGTATTTGCAATCTGCATATTTACTTCAGAAGAAAGTTAAGCAAACGGATCAAATCAAATCAAAGCAAATAACAGAAAGCACCTGACCTGTGGAAGGGCAACAGAATAATATTAAATTCAAAGCCCATAAAGTAAGAAAGAATGTCAAAGGTACAGATAATATAATATAGCCAATGTCACTTTGTCAACAAAGTATGACCAACAATCATATCAATGCCACAAAGAGGCAGAAGAAAATCTTTTAAAAAGTGCTGAATTATAACATAATGATAAGAAAGGTCTTATTATCATGTCTGATGTAAAATAACATGAAAAAAATCACCTGTGAATAAACATGATTTTTTTTTCCATTTTTCACAGGAACAAACTGTCATAAAATGTGAATAATAAGAAGAGTTTGGCAGGAATGTTGTGCTGACTTACAGGCAGGGCAAGTCTTGATACAGTATTTGGCAGTTTGCTCACTGAAATGACTTACAGTGACCCTTCCTTGAATGGAACCACCAAATAATGAAATTGATTTCATCTGTGGCGCTCTTGTTCTGAAAAGTCAAAGGTCTCCTTTGAAAAAGGTCTGAATAAGTTCTCTGAATCATGCCAGAAATCATTGGACACTGAAGAACATGTAGAAACTGAAAAAAAACATTTCACTGTGCATTGTACTGTGTTTGACTGTGCATGTGACAAATAATCATTATCTTATCTTATTTCTTATCTAAATTGTATAAAGCTGCAGCATCAAGCATCTGGCTGAGAGCCGTCGTCTCCATCTGCAGACTTACAATTACCCTGTTTGGACAAATGTAGACACACAATAAATGTAACATCCTTTGGGCACCTTTGTTACCTCAAAAATATAGACGTTTGTTCAGGACAGCTTTTGGTTCTCTGGTATCACTATCATCCAGATAAAGCCCTTATTTGTATGGCTACAAATGTATTCTTCATGTTCAGTGTCTATTTGGAAGGCTTTCATATGCCCTAATTACTCTACATCCTCTAATAAGAGAATTCAGTCAAACTGGAGATACGTGTTTGTGCTATTCCCTCATCCCATCTGGGGACAGAAGAATTGACTTATCATCGTTATCCATAATCCACGGCCCACTGTTGGTTTCTAAGTGATGCAAAACAAAAGTTTGTTTAAATTCAGAATTCACAATTTTCCAGTGGATGATTTGGAGGCAGCAGAGGAAACATGCAGAGTCTCTCACCAAGTCCATATTGTCTCAATGTGTATGCAGTCACTCTCTCTATTAGAGAGGGAAGTCCAGAGGGCAAAGGTGCCAGACCACACTCCTCCTCAACATATATACACATAAAGAGGCTCTTCTCTGACCTCTGACCTGCTGACTCCTCATTTGTCTCACTTTCTCTGTCTGACCTTCTCTGTTAATTTGCTCCCGCACTTCTGTCCTCCTTTCTCTGACACTTTTGCCACGGCATATTCACTTGGAAAATTGCTCCTTTTATCTTCTTAGAGGAAATGCTCAGCACGAGTAATATTCTTATTTTGTGGATTTGCTTTAAATTAAAAGTCTGGTTAAAAAAAATTTGCTTTTACAAGATCACCAAAATGACCCGATTTATTAATAACTGTATTCTGCTTAATAATAATATTATGTGTCTATCAAAACCCTGATTTAAGTTATTGCTTTGAGCCATAGTGGTAAAAAAACATGAGCATGCCACATTGTTGCACACCGTGATTTCACAGTTTGTTTTGGCTGCGTCTCACATACACTCTTCTCTCAGTTCCCTTTAAAAACCAAACGTAGATGTATCCACCGCTGAGAATAGCCCCCAAACCAATGCACCATTTCCTCCTGTCCCAATCACTCAAGAACTTAAGAGCCCAGCTTTCCTCGGAAATACCCGAGACTCCTTTAAAAATGAAAATGTACTGTATGTTTGTTAGTTGTTAGCTGGATTGTGTTACCTGGCTAGCTTTCTTCCTGCATTTCCGCTTTTTACACTAAGCTGAGCTTGAGGAGGGAGGACATGAGGACAGCAAAACAGAATCTATCTTCTTATCTGTCTTGAAGGCAAGCTGCCTGTTTCCTAAAAACTCATATACTGAGAAAGCTAAATTCAATCACTAACGCAACAACACAACCACAGCAGCAGCCATTTAAGTCTCTTGATCTTATAGAGTTGGCCTATGGATGCTTTCATCTATTCCACTTAACAGAGCAGACATCTCGGCAACAACAGAGAGGTGGAAATAATAAACAATCAGTATTTGGAGAGACTGATTGAATCTCTATGTATTCCAGCTTTTTATGTCTCTGCTACCCTATACTTTTTTCTTTTTCTGTACCTACACATACACACATTGACCAGCAAAAATGGTGGTCACTCGGTGGTTATCTGAGACACACACACACACACACACACACACTTCTAGCCCTGAGAAAGAAGTAAGCAGCCACAGTAGTGACCAATCCGAGGGTCAGTCTGGGGTCACTATGTTACCAAGGCAACAGAGACTAGAGTCACTCAACGGTCAAACATCGGCCCAGGGTCAGTAAATGGTCAAATGCCAAGACTGGATTGTACACACAAGCACACACACAATATCACAATAACAAAAGTGTCTCAACAAATGTGAATTCATCTAAAACCAGATGGACAGATGGCAGCTGATCCTAAACGTGTGACTGCAGGGAGGCAAGACCTGCTTAAAGCACTGGCCGAGTTATAGCTGCGCAGCCCAACACACACAGGGGGACAAGTTTAACCCCCGGTTCATTTCAAAGGCAGAGGTGGGGTAAAAGCATCCCAGTTTTCCTCTGTGCAGAAAAATACCCAAACGTATGCAAATGGAATGGTTCTTAGTACTTTTCTCCTCAGACTGCAGTAGCCAGGACTGAACCAGCAACCTTCTGATAAATAGATGACCAGCTCTACTCCCTGACTTCAGCCACCAAAAAAGCAAAAGTAACAAAGCAACTATGGATCATCTACCTGCTTTCCAATGCAGTCAACCTAGGACTTTGGGATTGTTTCTGTTCTGCTCTGACTGCAGTGCATTCCAGATTTTCACCCTCAGCTGTAATTAAATAATGTCCACAAAGATTTCAAATGTCTTTCACACTGATGAATGAAATCATAAACTGTAATGCGTATAACATTGTAAAATGTCAAAACATTTGTAGGATCTTAACTTCCTAGGACTGGGATTTTAACTTCCACCTAGGAGGTGCCCAGGACATCACCCTGGCACCTCCTAGGTGAGGCGTTCCGAGCATGTCTTCCCAGGAGAAGGCCCCGGTGCAGACCCACAATACACCAGAGAGATTACATTTCTTGGCTGGCTCGGGGACCCCTTGGAGCTCTATACGTCTCTACTTAGACTGCTACCCCCAGACACAGAAAAGCAGCAGAAAATGGATGGATGGATGGATGGATGGATGGATGGATGGATGGATGGATGGATGGATGGATGGATGGATGGATGGATGGATGGATGGATGGATGGAATCTTAACTTTAAAGAAAGAAGCAAAAAAAAGCAGAGTCCATGAAATTGTGGGAGTTTTGTTAAAAAAAATACAATTGTCTCAAATTTTAAAATTGTGCATAAGAAAGCTGTGACAACTATTCCTCAAAATATATCAAAATGTGTCAATAACTAAGTAAGAGCTTCACAAACACCTATCTCTCCAACTTAATAAGCTTTCATGTTCTCCTTCAGCATCCTAAACCTGTTTGAGACAGACGGATAAGGCATTATTAGTGTTGTAGATCGGTAAATAATCTGTACAGTACAGTGCTTTCAGTTAAAATAAAACTAAATTGCGCAGTAAAGTTTCAGTTACAGATAAAATAATCATGTAGTTAGTAATGTTTAAGGTTCTTTTACAGTTGCTGTATTTTATTAATAACGATATTACTGACAGCAAGCACATCAGGAATTAGAATTAAGCAGATGTCCCAGGGTTAAGGAGGACCCATCGTTTAGGATTACTCCAAATACAGTGCTGGTAATTTGCATTGGAGTGAATATGGGCTTTTCCTCAGTAAATGCTTTTGTTGTCATGGCTGTGGAGTTTGACCTGGATCACACTGATCATAACTGCATTACGAAAGATTGTAGTTCATTCAAACTAAAATACCAGTGCATTCCTAATAAATTAAATAATTTGGTTGCTTGATATTTTGATGTACTAGTAGTTAGTTTTTGTGCTTTTTGTAATTTTTGTGAACGATAGTGTAGTGAATGGATGGATGGATGGATGGATGGTAGCGTAGTGAAACAGTCCAAACTAAGATTTACCTAAATCATCCTTACATGTACTATTTATACTCCTCTTGTTTTAGTTTTAATTGATTTTAATTTTTCAAATATAATGTTTTATTTAAATCAATCTAACATAAAAAAAAAGATTTCAGAAGCAGAAACATACACGAAAAAACCCAAAACAAAATATATTTTCCTGACATGTTAACCATTATCAATAACTCAACCACCTGCTACTTCTACATCCGACCTTCTGACACCGAGATTGAAATCTGTTGTTCTAAAAACTAATATTTTAATAACTAATGAAAGGACAGCAAATTCTGGAATAGGCTCCGTGCTCTGTATTTATTTGTATCTTTTTCATTTCTAAAATAGTTTATTGTGATTGCAAACACTACAAAAATTATAATAAATATCAATAATTCTACTGTGCATTCACTTTGAAAACAAGAAAAAAATCTTTGTCTTTGTGTTTCTGGTTTTTCCTCAGTCCTCAGACCGCTTCCATCCTGAATGCAATAATAAATTTCTATTAATATTCAGTTGTCATGAAGCGACGGTAAAAACATTTAAATTTTAAAAATAAAAATTATAATTTTAGACATATATTTGCAGATTTTCATATTGTACTGCACTCCGTTATGCTTCTGAATAAAATTAGAAGCAATACTGCTTTGCACAGATACGATCAGGGACTAAGAGGATTTTAAAAATGGTGCAGCCATTTTTGTCCAGCAGGAGGCTCTGCCCGCACAGGGAATGAAGCCTCAGCAGTGACCTGGCCTTCAACTCTGTGCCTCTGCAAGAGCACAGGGACCTGGCATTCAACCCTGACCTTTTCCCCTACCCCCTACCGACTAGTTCAGCTCGGGGTCGGCTCTCTCACACAAAGCAGGTTCAGAGAGTGGTCAGTGGGCAGGTACTGTTGGTCACCTGCTGCTCTGGTTAAGGACTTCACTGAGATGGCATGCTGCTAATGAACACTGCTGTCTCCCAAATATCAGTAAAACCTTTGCAGATGCTACTGTACAAATAGGAGAAACATCCAAAGACAATGTCAGCCATCTCATGTGGAACTCATTCCAAAAATAAAATAAAATGTCAGATGAATATCATGTAGTATTTTTGCCTGCACCATTAGCGGTATGGTAGCGTATTTGAATGTTCTCCACATGTCTGTGTGGCTTTCTCCCACAGTCCAAAGACATGCAGTTAGTGGGGTTAGGTGGTTCTAAATCACCCATAGGTTTGAATGGTTATCTGTCTCTCTGTGTTAGCCCCCCTGTACGACCTGTACAGGGTGTATCCTGCCTCTCACGTTATGACAGCTGGGAAAGGCGAGTGGACTTCTTTAAGTTTCTTGAAGACGTTTCACCTTCTTCAGCTTTTAATCAAGTTCCAGAACAAGAAATTAGCTTTAAATAATTCCCTATACTATATAACTGCAGTACCCGCTATTAGCACGTATTCAGATACTAGAGGCAGGCTGGAAAATGTTCAGATGTGGTTGATGGTCAAAGAACAGTAAAGGTATTATGAAAGCAGAATAACCATGTAAAACTCGTCTGTCTCCTGACAGTGACAGTAAATAAGGACGGATGCCTGTCTGTAACTGTCAGCAGTGACAGGTAAAATAGTACACAAAGATAATACGTAAGAACCTGGCATTCAAAACCCTGCTTACGTATAAGTATGCATGTATGATCAGCAAAAAGTAAACTTCATGAGTACTTTAACTCATGAGTACTTTAGCAGCCTTGTTGCATTTGACAGGTAGCAGAAATGAAAAGTAAAAATTTGATCATTGCTCTTGGAAATATTGATGTTTAATTATCTGTTTCAAATCTTTTGTGTGTGGGGGGGGGTCATCTTGTCATGTTTTCCAGCTGCAGCATGATCAGTTCAGATACACTACAATTTCATGCACACTTTAACTATACTGTAGATTATCTGTATTTTGCAGAAATACAGCAGGCCACATGAATAGAATCATGTTCATTCGCAGGTTTAAGTGGTTTAAAAAAAGAATGTCACAATCTTGTATTCATAAACTGTATCCTACTGTGCAAAGCCATAGTGCGTTTATGCAAACCTCAAAACATGAGGTTTGCATAAACTCACTATGGCTATGATACAGTACATTATATTGTGACACACCATTCTGATCTGGCATTCCATACTATCATATTCCATTCAGTGCTCAATTAAACAGTCAAATGTATAAATATATATATGAGATTTGTATAAAATATCATGTAGCTGCTGGCACTCTCAGTGCCCGAGGTCACATTTATGCAAAGTTTCATCAAGAGTGTGCCCCTCATCTAGGAGGTGATAGAGAACATACAAGCGTATAAACATACAAACACATGCTCTGATCATAATACTGTGATTATTGCCATTCATGCTATTGCAGATATATGATAAGCAACATCCTGCATTAAGGTTAAAATGTGGGTTTCAGGCACATCATCCAGTGATTCCTGTACAGGGAGTTTTACCAACAGCTGCAGCGAGCTGCTTTAGATGTACGACTTTGCTAAGTGAACCATAAACTGAGTAATCACAGCTGTTCCCAGTTACAGATAACTACTACTGAAAAAATATAAACATGTGTTTACATCAAACCACATGGTAAATCCATTGTGGTCTGTTCGTCTGAGCCAGGCTTTCAACAATCACTACAAGCTAACGCGTGCTTGGAAACTGAGTAATACGCCACCTGGTGGTACGTACTGAGCGAGAGGGACAGTCTGAGCCTGCGAGTCAGACCTCAGGGTCAATGAACCCATGACTTACAATTTTACAAACACACACACACACAGATCACTGCATTGTAGCAAATGTCACATGTGAAAAGACATCCAATTGAAAAGCTGGATGACTTGTAACTGATGTCTTCTGTGTATTTTTAGTGCTTCAGGCAAAACTTTAAGACTTTTCAGCCATTAACATCCATGCACGTTTACACATTTATTTATTTAATCATTTACTAATCTGACTGCACACACACTCAGATCTGAATACACAAAGAGAGATCTCAGTATGGACACACGGATTTCAGTACACAAACACAACTCTACAAACAAATCGAAATATACATACGCAGATTCAGACATACACACATACACATACACACACATATGGTTTTGCTACAGTAATAGCCTCATAAATTTTAGGCTTTGGGCTCTGGGAGGGTCTACATGGGTTCTAAATGGGGTCAAAAAAAGTTCAAAAGATTGTATTTTGGTGCACATATAAGTGTGGTGTGCATGGGGGGGGGGCATCCAATTAACAGCTTTTGATGTTTAAATGTAAAAATTTTCTCCATTGCCACTACTATCATGGGAGATGATTGTCATTATTTTTTAATTATTGTTTTAGAAAGAAAATAAACACTCTGCTCTAAATTTTAATTGATATACAATTTAATTTGGAATAAAAACAGATGGTAAAAAACTGACATGATGGAGAAATTATTTTATGAGCATTTAATAAACAATAATACATGGCTTATGCACAAAAACTACGGATACTATTTCTGCTGTGGAGGAAACTGGGAAATGTTTGTGGTCTTCAGAGTTAAAAAAATTCACTTGCATGTTCATATTTAATACTCATTTTTCTAAAGATAACCAACCCATTTAAATCAGTTATTAGTAGAATATTGTGAGCAATATTTTTCGCATCACATTTGGTCAAATTAATCCTCTTTATTTTTATTCAATTTTGAGCTGGTTATTTTTGTTGTCAAATAAAATGAACAATCTTTGATGCTTTATGTTTATAGTTAAATTGTGAAATATAATGCCAAATTTTGCTCTTATCTTTAATTTCCATAAAACATTTTTCTCCTAAATTTTCCATGTTAATTATTTGATGCATTATAGATTTTTGTTTGTTTATTTTTATTTTCAAAATCCTTTACAGTGTCATTTATTGGTACTAAAGATAATCCATATGTAGATTTATGTCTCACCTTCTTCAGCAAAGGCTGTCTGTGAATGTGTTGGCCCCAATTTTTCTTCGTGTAATTAATACCAAACTTCACAGTGGGTACAAATTCTGACCTTCACTTTCAAAGTTGTGTACTATAAGCAGCAAAGTACTACAATAGAGCTCTCAAAGGACTGGAAGATGTTGCCTTTTAACATAATACAAGCATCAATTAAATGGCACCAAAACAAATGAGCATCATGCCTCTTTAGGAAAATGGGGTATTAAAGTGGGGTAACCCTTGCAAGTGGCCTATGTTTATTCACAGAAATATGCTAACTGGCTTCTATTGTGTCTTGTCACGCAGGTCAACAAAGCGGGTCGACAAAGGTTCATCCGGGGTTCAAATCCAGGTCAGATTGAGCCAAGAGAAAGCCATCCAAAGTTCATGTCCTCATTAGTCTGTTCAGCCAAATCATCACAACTGAATTTGTGCACTTTTCTAATTTTTTTCTTTGGGTTTTTCACTCAGTTCATTCTCATCCAGGAGGGAATATAAAGGTCAACGTGCACTGCTCAAAAAGTGAAAGAAACAATGTGAAAGCAAAAAAATCCTGCTGGATATCTGTACTGATGTGGAATGACTGATCAATGAAAGGATCCCACATTGTTTGATGGAAATGAAAATTATCAATCTACAGAGGCTGATCTTGAAAATCACAGTGAGAAAATGATGCAGCAGGCTGGAACATTTTACTGAAATTTCACTGCAGCAACTCACAATGGTACTCAGTAGTTTGTGTGGCCCCCACGTGCTTGTATGCATGCCTGATAACATCAGGGCTCCTAATGTCCTGGGGGATTCCAGACCTGGACCACTAATCACTGAATTGTTGATTTTGTGTATTGTTTTGTTATTCGTTGTTCTGTATTGTTTGTTTTATTCTCGCGATTCCCTTCCCTTCAAAAAGCTTTGCCTTTTGCCAGGCCGCAGTACAGGTTAAATAAAGGTTTGAATAAATAAATAAACACTCACAATCACGTGAAGACTGGAGCAGCCGGGGATTAAACCACCAACCTTCCATTCAGTAGATGATCTGCTCTGCTTCCTGAGCCAGAGCCACCCCAGGAACTGCCTGAAAACTCTCACCACATGAGGCTGGGCATTGTTCTGTGTACCAGGAGGAACCCAGGACCCACTGCACCAGCGAGGGTCTGACAGTGGGTCCAAGGATTTCATCCTGATGCCTGATGGCAGTGAGCGTGCCGTTGCCTGTAGAGGTTCATATGGCCCTCTATGGATGTGCCTCCCCAGATCATCGCTGACCCACCACCAAACTGGTCATGCTGAACGATGTTACAGGCAGCATGACGTTCTCCATAGCTTCTCCAGACCCTTTTACATCTGTCACATGTGCTCAGGCTGAACCTGCTCTCATCTGTGAGATGACAGGGCTCCACCTGCCAGTTCTGGTATTCTATGATAAATGCCACTCAGGCTCCACGGTGTCAGGCAGTGAGCACAGTGCCCAGTAGAGGATGTGGGGCCTTCAGGCCACCGTCATGAAGTCTGTTTCTGAATGTTTGATCAGAGACATTCACACCAGTGGCTGCTGGAGGTCATTTTGTAGCTCTGCAGTGTTCATCCTGTTCCTCCTTGCACAACGGAGCAGATACCGGCTCTGCTGATAGGTTACGGACCTTCTACAGCTCAGAAAGATTCTGGATGTATGCATCAGTTTCCAATTTCAAGTATTGCAGCTTCTTCCTGTGGTCCTAACATACATATTGGACTAGCTCTTATATAGCGCTTTTCTACTCTATCTGAGCACTCAAAGCGCTTATACATACATATTGGCGTGAGTAAACAGCTTACCCAGTTTTAACACTTTGGTACTCTGTTTAATTGCTAGCTAACTTTAACCCTATGAGGTTTAGGTCATCATCAGTGATGACCCCAACCTTAGTCATAACTTTAACCCTAGGCAAGCTGAATATGTAATTTTTCTGTTCTCCCATGTCATAGGAATTAGGAACTCAAAGTTGAACTTTTTACTGATGTACCAGTAAAGGAGGGCTGTCTTTTAGACAGGTGTAAAACAACAAGCTAAACAGCAGGATGTATGGAGAACGGCTCTGACTACAGCACATGTGCCAGTTTATGTGTTTAAAGTTGTTCTGCCACATAGACTGATCTATAACATTTTCAAATTTATGAGGACAGCTTAACGTTGGCACCAACAGAAGAAGGGGATGGAGAGGAGGCTGTGCACACACACCCCTACAGGGCTGATATTTACATTAATTCTGTAAAGTTTATTTGGGTGTTTTGGAAGTGAAGATGGACAGGAAAGGTTTCAGGGTTGCCTTCGCTGCACTGCGTACGTCAGATATGGGAAGGAGATGGACGAGGACAGAAGCATAGTGGGTTCATCAGCAGGGCAATGACTCTCTTCCTATTCTCCATCACACACACACACACACACACACGCACACACCCTGGGGATACGCGACACAGCATGTTGCGATGCATTAAGGAGCGTGCATGTGTGCATGTGAGTGTGCAGATACACCAAATGAGCACCTTCTGGTTGCTCTGGCTCAATGAGTGACTGTGGAGGGAGAGGTGTCCATAATAGAAAGAGCAGGAGCGCAGAGAGCTATTGTACACTGGGTTCTTTCAGATTAACCTCTTAACATCCACCAGGTCAGACACAAAGGGTAAAGTTAGGATTTGAAATTTAGCCATATG
This sequence comes from Bujurquina vittata, assembly GCA_015106715.1. Lineage (NCBI taxonomy): Eukaryota > Metazoa > Chordata > Actinopteri > Cichliformes > Cichlidae > Bujurquina > Bujurquina vittata. Next base: position 5,029 of record VUQK01006633.1, on the reverse strand, counting down.
CTAAAAAGGTATGTTCAATTTCTTCTAGTTTCAGAAACTAGAAGAAATCAGCTCTCTTCCAAGCATTTTGCCCGCACAGGTCTTCTGTCATGTGATTTACTTTTGGGTATGTCATATACAGTCGTGAAAAAGCCAGTGATTTACTACCATGTTTAGCATCAATAATTTGACCTATTGTTTTTCTGTATGATTTTATCAGGTTTTCATGTTGCTGTGGGGGAATTCAGGATCAGGTCTGCTTTACAATGTTTCTTCAGTTCATTGAGGTTTGTGGGCATTTATTTATGCGCAAGTCTTAAGAATCCTGCCGTAGCATTTGATGCATGTAGAGGTCTGGACTGTGACTGGGCAGTACACCTAGACACTTTTCATTTCCAGCTATTCTGCTGTAGATTTGCTGGTGGACTTGGGCTTATTGTCCTGTTGCATGACTGAATATTGGCTGAGCTTTGAGCTCTGTTAGACAGATGACCTCACAATGACTCTACTTTGCTATACAGAGGAATTCATGGCTACAATACAAGCCCAAATTATCACCCCTCCACCACCATGTTTGATAGCTGGTATGAGTTGTGTGTTGTTCTGATAAGCTGTGCATGATGCCGTGCATTATGACCAGAAATCTCCACTTCAGTCTTGTCTGTCCAAACTGTATTTATCCAGAAGTACTGTGTTAGTTCAGATGCAGCTTTGCAAACCTAAGCCATGGTGCCATGTTTTTTTTAGAGAGAAGAGGCTTTTTCATTTGTTCATGGTCTCTCATCCTCCTCTTTTCTTTCTCCTCTTTCTCCCGCTGCCCAGCTGGTTGCGGCAGATTGCTCTCCCTCCCTGAGCCTGTTTCTGCCCAAGCTCTCTTCCTGTTCTTCTCTATTGCCAAGTGCTCACTCACAGGGGATCATCTAATTGTTGGAGCTCTCTCTGTAATACTAAATGGTCTTTACCTTACAGTGTAAGTATCATAGAGCCAAAATGGTGAAGCAACTAACTAACTGGTTTGCCTGTGCAGAGATTAGCTGCCCAGGCACCCCGTGAATCGGGCTGTAGTGTGACAGACTGGATGTAATGTGTGGACTGAGGTATGCAGGCTGCAGCCTCACAACAGTCGCTAACATCAAAAATGATGCAAAAACTAAGCTAAACTAAAGTCTGCCAATGCAGATGAGCCTGAGAATGCTTAGTGAAGAATTAATGTGTCTGCTGATGAATACCTTTGTTTTTTACTAAATAGGCTAAAAACAGTGGAACGTTTTCTTTGTTATACTCATACAGTGAAAATATCATGCAGCACATGGATATTTAACACATATGTAACAGAAAAGGCAAGAAACCTGTGAAATGGTCAGAGATTAATCCTGGAAAGTAACAAAGTACTTCCCACCTCTAGTACTTTGTTGCTTAAGTAGAATTTGCAGGCATCTGTACTTTACTTGAGACAACTTCTTTCTTTTACTTCCTACATTTTAACACAAATATTTCTTAAATTTTCAAAACAGGCTCACGAATTTAGGTTTGAAACACTTGGGGAAAGTTTTTATTTCTTGTCTCTGTATACCTTCAACATTAAAACCTAAATGGAGGGACTGGAGGGTGCCCATCGCACACGAAGAGATGCATCATTCGTAGCACTACAATCAGACTATACTATACAGCCTATGGTGGGCCAGTTCCAGATCATCTGCACCCATGCTAACTAAAATTACAGTTGCTGTATCTTCCAGGGAGAGAAAAGAAGGTGAGATGGAGAAAGATGGAAGAACAACAGGAATAGGAGAGGAAGGAGAGGGGTTATTTTTAAAGGTGAGGCCCGCTCAGTGACATTTGATAAACTGGAAATTTAAAACTTAATTTTGAACTTTTGAACAGATATGAAAAGGGATCAACACATATAATGTGTTGAAGTTTTGTGAAACATCCTGAAAAACAAATCGATGTGTACTAACGTCGAGATGTTCAAATGTTGCGTGAAGCTATCGGGCAGTTTAGTGGAGGCTGCAGTTTTTTGGCAGCAGTGTAGTGCAGTGATGCACTTTGTTGCACTGGTGCACTGATGACCATCAAGGGTGGCAGACATCAATATAAATGTCAAGTGATGATGCTGATTCGATTCGCTCACTGTATCCCACCTTTATACTCACTTTACACTGTCTAGGTGGGAAATCAGTCATGACTGCTCACGTAACATCTGCTTATATCTTGGTGAATTCGGCTAAATCCACAAAGAGCAGCAGCTCAGGTCAGCTGATCACAGGCTGTACCTTACACTCACAATAGTGATTATTATGACTTATTTCTCACCTATCGTTTCCCCATGCTGCACCTCTAAAACCAATCTTAAGGTTCCCACACCTGCGTAATGCCCCTTTTTGTTTAGTTGTGAAGTCACCCATCCACAATGTAGACAACAGGAAATGGAGCTATTTAAGGTTAAGCTTGTCACCTTTGATAACTCAGAGGATAAACACAACTCAGTTGGAGTAAGTTACACACAAACACAAACACCTCCTCCTAAACACATGGTGGCACATGTGCTGTCATGGTAACCTGAAGGACAGACACACTTCCTGTCGTCACCATCCTGAAAGCAACGAGTGTCTTCGCTAGATTGGAAACTAGGGAGAAAAAAAGACAATAACCAGCTCTGTATGCATGTGTGTAAGTGTGTGTCTCTCTCCAATACGGTGAAGCGCTCTCCGCTTATCTGTCTTCCTCCTGCATCTCTCTCTCCATCGACTCTCGGGTCATTGTGAGGTCGGGAGGAAAAATGAGATGCCTGCTTGCCGCTGATGAAAATCTCTCATCCTCCCATCGCTTGCTGTGTTCTCATCTTCGCATGTATCTGCCGTGTTTTTTCTCTTTTCTCCTCTTTGATCCCTGCTCCTGCCAATCTATACGTATTGTATCTTCTTTTGCAGAGATTACACTACATCAAAAGTGCCACATTCAATATTTTTATTGGAATTTACAAGTACAAAAAAATGTAGTCAGGCAGCTCAAAATGCCAAGGTGTAAAATGTTATGTTAATATAGCCCTAAAGAGTAGAAGTTCTGTTATTTTGTATTATTATGATTTTAAAGACAGTGTTAAATCATTCACTGCTGGAGCACTTTTCCAACTTGGATCAGCATGAAGCTTTTCCACGTACCGGTGTTCCAAAATATTTGGTTCTATTTGGTGCAATTCTGTGCAAGGGCGTAAAATCTTTGCAAAAGAAATTTAATGCAACTCTATTTAAGCCCCAGTCTTTTTTTTTTTTTGCAAGAGCTTTGAGGTCAATTGAATTGAATTCTTTGCCAGTTTTAAAGGATTTAAGCAGCTTTGGAGCAATTTTATTAACTGCAACAATAAAGCTCATTAAATCCTAACTTCCATTTCAGACTCTGGTTAGAGCAGGTTGAACTGCAAGGATTCCAATGCTGTAGTCTCGTAGGTTTGATGACCAAACGAATGGTTCCTTCAGCTGTTCCCCTGTGATTCTCTGCATCCAGCTGCAGGGTCAAGGTTCAAGAATTTCACAGTGTTTGTTATGGAGACTCATTTCATATAGACCATTGCACCAGTCAGTATCAGCTCTCTCTGTCTCACACAGCATGGTAGGTACTGAGGTGCAGCTGATGTTTATCTGATCGTTAATATTGATCATTCCTTTATATGGTGCATATGTTCAACTGAGTGAGAATGATTATTGTGTGTGTGTGTGTGTGTGTGTGTGTGCGCGCGCGGGCGAC
>VUQK01006628.1:7111-17736 GCA_015106715.1 Bujurquina vittata | reverse complement strand
TGCAGTCTGTGTGTGTATGAGAGCTACCAAGAGCTCATCAGGGTCATTGAGAGTTGACAAGGAGTTGACCAAGTGAAGCCTGATCCCCTCGTAGGAGGAAGTGAGTCAAACCAGGCATTAGAGCTAAATGTTACGAGAAAAGAAAGAGGAAATGATGAAGAGCTGAAGTTGAAACATTTGACACTGCAAAAACAAGCACGAAAACACCCACTTGTTGGATCCAAATGGCTGATTGTTTTTTAAACAAGTGCGCCCTCTTGTGGTTTTTAATATTATCACCAGGATTATTTAAACCACACTGCGAGTTACTAGTAAATAAAGCACTCTGGGATGATGTTCGCTGTGCATCTGTTCATGTGAAAGTGCAAAAACAAAAAAACAAACATCTTTTGCGTTTTTTATGGTATGTTTATTTTTTTTTTAAATCTTTTTTTTCTTTAAAAAAAAAAGGTCAAGATCCAAGTATCTTGGAAGCCCCGCCGTCACCCTCTGTTCCCCAGCCGGCTAGCTCGACTCTAAAGTAACCAGCAAAGAAAAATAGTCATAGACAAATTGTAATATACACCCCATATACAGCAATACATAGTGGTCTACCATAATGTTACCAATAATACGCAACCTCTAATGAGGCTTCAATTCAAACTGTTGCCACTGATATGGCTTGTTTCAACAGCAACTCTCAACCAATGAAGGTTGTATCTTTGACTAGTGCGGGTGGGGTTCAGATTGCCATGATGAGGCCACCAGCAGCTGCCTTTTTTTATTTTTAAAACACACCATCAAGGGCTCAGCTGACCAATTGTAACACAAGGTGGCTTTCACTCAGCTGTTGACCTGAACACCCACCCTTTAAACCAATCAGATTCAGCATAAGTGCAAAGTTTAGGAGGCACTGACACACACTGCTATCTCTAGGAGCCCAGGCAAACATCACCGACAGTCGCTCCTCACCTCCGATCTGCCCAGCTGTTTACTAGGGGTTGAAATGGGTTGAAAGCGACCTGCAACTTTCAGCTGGTTTTCTTAAACCTGGTTTTAATGCAGGTCAGGACATAGGAAAATGGGATTTTATCCGTCTGGATCCCCATAGAATTAAAAATTTTAAAAATCCACTTCAGGTCCATTCAAGTCCTTTCAATGAATTTTACATCTATGTTTCTTGCTCATTTCACCTCACCTTGCATATGGTAACAGCCAGTGAAAGACAGGACAATCTGTGTAAATGTGTGTGTGTGTGTGTGTGTGTGCGCGTGTGTGTGTGTGTGTGTGTGTGTGTCCTGCGTGCGTGCGTGCGTGCGTGCATGCATGCATGCACGCGCATGTGCCAGTGACCCCCCCGCAGTGGTAGAGACAGCATAGAGTATGTGCATGAAATAAAGACGGAGCCTGTACACAGTGTGAGCGACCGCATGTCCATCTGTGTGCGTCTGCGTGAGGAGCTACAGACATGCTACCAGTGCAGCTGCAGGTCTGCATTGTCCAGAAAGTCGGTCGAGAATACGCTCTGTGGTGTGTGCGGCACCAGTGGAGTTAAACTCGTCCCTCCATCTCCGTTGCCAGCGCCTCCTCTCCTCCCTCCTCCATTGCTCTCGCTCCCTCCACTTGCATTCCCCACCATGTCCAACCAGTCCATGCCATCTAGGTTGGGGTCACCAAAGTCCAGCCCCGCAGAATGAGGGGAGAAGCCCAGGTCAGACGTGTCCATGGGGGAGGGAGGGTGGTCCAGGATGCTGGGCGTGCTCAGCATCTGGCTGTGGAGGTCGTCGATCAGCGCCAGTCCGCCGTCGGACTCTATGCCCAGCAGTGGGGCACCCGTGGTGCTCTCCAAAAAGTCCTCCAGACGCCCGCTGCCTGAGCAGGGCTCTCCCACCGAAGGCTCCGGGCAGATGAGGGGCTGTGTAGTTGTGGGCGGGGAGAGGTGGAGGGGGGATGGGGCATTAGATGGAGAGGGTGGGTCAGAATGGAGAGGAGCTAGGGAAGGATCCGGGTTGGCCTTGAAGCCTTGGAGTTCTGGTAGAGGACAGGGACATTAAGGTCATTAAGACAAACAGATTTGTGATGTCTCTCTCATTAAACTGAGATCTCATTATTACCTCCACTTTTGAGTAGGATGTCAAACAGGTCGTCAATCTGCTGGCTGCTCAGACCATTCTCCGGCTATCAAAGAGAAACATAATAATCATTAGTCATCAATTGCAGCACATGTAAACACAGCACTGGGTTCTATACCGTAACAAACTCCATTTGAAATTTGCACCTTTTGGCCTCATTGTAGCAATTTTATTAGTTAATTAGTGAATAACTGTTGAGGTTCAGATGATGGGATTTTACTTCAAAATCTTTAAGATTGTCTAAAGAATAATTATTTGCCCCTAGCGACAGTGATACATAACGATACATAACGTGGCCGCAGAATTTCATAGAAAAACAGCACCGGGGATTCTTCACTGAAATGTTGGAGGATCCACTAAAGAGCTACAGTCCGTGTAAACGGCCCATGAGGTTATTTAATATGTATTTGTGGTGGAATACAGATCAGTGGGAGCAGGAAGGGACGAGAGACTGGATTTGTCTTTTAGGTCATTGCGTCTGTCAGAATATCAACAGCAGCAACCTAGTCTGCCACTGCTACCTAGTTAATCCAACCCAACACCACTGCAAGTCCTCTGCACAGACTGTTATTGACAAAAGCGTGAGCAGATGGAAAATGGAGTCACAGACAGGGAAAAGATCAATATTGCAAGACAGCTGGAAAGAAAAGACATGCTGGAGGACATACTTTGGAGTGCTGAGAAGGAAGGGAGGTGTTGGGTTTAGGAGAGGGAGGGGTGAACAGTGTGTGCCGGTCGTAAGGCGGACACACCTCCTCTCTCTGCCAGCGTGGTGTGTTGAAGTGATGAAATGAGAAAAGAGAAGAAACAAGTTTAATGAACATGTGGCGAGCGAGAAAACACTAGGGAAGACATGCTGAAGGCAACTCTGCCTGGAAGTGGAGGAGGAGGAGAAGGAGGAGGTGCTGGTGGTGTTACCTTGAGAGATGACATTAAGCTGCTTTGGCTTTCATTGTCCGACATGTCGTCGAAGAAAGGCTGCAGGTTGGGCGGCGCGGTGACTGAGTGGTTGGGTTGTGGATCGCCGTTGGTGTCTAAGTGCAGCCCTAATTTTTGTCCCTGAGGGCGAAGAGTGGTACATTTAGAGTGTAAGGCACATAAACTGTGATTGGCTGCTCATGTCTTATTCTTGAATAGCATGCTGCTTTTTAATAATTGTTAGTCCACAGTGTAACTTGGGGGATTTTACACTGTCAGTGGCGACACCTTGTGGTATGAAGATGTCACTGCTCAGAATGTTGGGTAAGTTATAATCACGATCATCCTTTCATGTTTCACAGAGAAAGAGTCTTTACTGTACCTTTTTGTTTGGTTGGCTCAACGGCTCGGCCTCTGCCTGATCTTTTGATTGGCTGCCGGTGCTGGAAAGTTTACTTGGAGTCGAATGCAATCTCTGAAACATCACAAGGGCATAGAGTTAAATATTTTGTCAGACTTCATGATATTATTATTATTTCCCACACATAAGCAGTGCATGCAGGACTCAGGAAACCACCAGTTTATTTTTGCATTTTATTATTTTGTTAATTTGTACATTTTTTTCCATCCATGGACAATTCCTTCATTCTTATTTGGCTGTCATTCAGCTAGACTCCAGAGTCTCTCACTCTCACTATTACACTGTGACCGGATACATTTGTAAGTTAGTGGAGAACTGGCACACGTGCCGCTATGCCAGACTCAAAGGTTGCAGAGACAACAAAGGCTGTCGTCACTCACTGCAGTTCAAGATGGAGGAACTGACTGAAGGTGCAACTGAATTTGTTACACAGTAACAGTTAAAGGTTATATATAGTTGTACAAATAGTCTTATTTGGAGGAAAACACTGAGCACTATTATCATCATCATCATCAGAATACCATGTCCGCTGTACCTGCAGTGTGATCCGTCCATTGGTTTTGACCAATGAGGACACTCCATTCTGCCCATCTGTGGTTTGACTGGTGAGAGCGATAAGGTAGTGGTTCCCGTTGGTGTCTGTGACCAGCGTGGGTGCACCGTTGGCCTTAAGGAGGTCTAGTGAAATGGCCTGAGTGTGGACTGGCGTGCCGTTCTGTTGGTTGATGATGACTGGAGTAATCTGTAAACAGAAAAACATTACAACATTTTAATATACAGCAGGAAGTACTGCAGCATTTGTGTTTCCAGTCTTTGCAGTTGTTACTTTCATCCTAACTTCCTATTATTACCTGCTGTGTCGTAGCTGCTGCCGTCTGCTGCCTCTGCTGCTGCCTCTGCTGAGCTTTTTGCTGCTTCCTCTGCTGAGTTTGGCTCAGTGCGGATTTCTGACTCGTCACCGTCTGGTTTTGGATCTGCACCTGAACCTGCTTTAGCTGAACCTGGTTTTTCTGCTGAACTTGGTGCTGCCCTTGAGTCTGCTTGAGTTGGTTTTGCTGGACTTGCTTCTGTTGTACAAGTTTCTGCTGGGCCAGTTTGTGCTGCGTTAACTTCTGTCGGTCCTGGATCTGTTTCTGTTGGGTCTGCTGTATGATAAGCTGCTGCAGCTGCTGCTGCTGCTGGAGCAGGATCTGAGCTTCTTTCTTTTGGTGTTGCTGTTTTTGAGGATTCGGTTTGGATTCTGCGACCTTCGGCAGTTGCGCCTGACTCTGTTGCTGTTTCGGTTGTGGTTGCTGTTTCGGTTGATCGGATTGCTGGACCTGCAACCGTTGAATCTGCTGCAGCCTGAGCAAAGTCTCCTGTGAGCACTGCATCGGCAGAGCCTGCTTCTTTGATGGAGACTCCTCTGTTACGCCCTCCATTCCTTCCTCAGGCTCCACCTCCTTCTTCACCTTCAGCATGATGCCATTAGGGAATACAGGGGGCTGAATAGCTGAGGCTTTTATTAGAGTTTGGAGTTTAACCTCTTGGCATGTTCTGCTCTTCTCACTTCCTTCCTTCTTGACCACTATCCCACCTGCAATCTTGCCCTGCTCTAGCTGAGACCTGAGGGTCTCCACCAGCCTCTGCTTCTGCTTCAGCATCCTGGTGAGCTCCTCGATCTGTTTGTCCTTCTCCTGGAGCATCTGGTCTTTGTCCATAGATGACATGTCCATGACTACTCCAGGCTCGGGAGGTTGGACAGATGCCGGTGAGGTCTTAGACAGGCTGCATGAGCTCTGGATCTCATCTTTGACTACGCGTGGAGAGATGTTTGGTGGGTGCTGAGGAGAGGGGTGCAAGGTGAGCTGGGTCAGAGGAGAGCTCACCTGAAGGACACACACACACAAAAAAAGGAGAGGATGTTAAGAAAATGTCTGTGCTTGGTGTGTTCTAACGATAACAAACCAAGCCTAAATCTCACCATCTCTCCAAACATGTCTCCATTACAGCTCGTCTCATCTGGACTCATTCCAGCTAACGACCTCTCTGATGGAGTCGGCGACACTGGAGGGCTCGAGCTGGTGCTGCCAAACCGCATCACCCGCCCTGGAACCATTGGAGCCATTGAGGACAGAGATAACTTAAATCCACCCTCTGCCGATTGGTGGTCAGGGGCAGAAGTTGTGGTGGGAGAAGATGTGGTGGTGCTAGCAGCTGAGGTCATGCCCTGCATGATGGACTGTGAAATGCCATTTTTCAAAACCGCTGCAGTTCCTCCATTTTGTTCTTGGTAGTTACGGAGCCTCTCAATTAGATCATTCTTGGTGCCCGAGACGGTCAAACCCCGCAATTTCAATTCTTGTTTCAGCTCAGCAACCTCGAGGACGGAAACAAAAGCGGCATTCATATAACACACTCAAAGTGAAAATAGACAAATTTAAAATGCTCAGTTCAGAGGAATTTTATTTAGCTGGACCTTTAAAGGGTGTGTGGGTGCTGACATAATGATAAAAAGACTTGAAAAAAGCAATTTGTGTGCATCTTTTGGGCTCAAAATTAGATCTTTGATTTAAATTACTTAACAAAAGTTGGCACTGCTTCAATGAACTACAACACGTGTATAGTAATGTTCATTTTTAATATTTTCCAGGACATGATAGGCTAAATAAGCTCAATTTCTGGTCCTGAGTTACTTACTTTGAACTCATCCAGGTTGGCTGGCAGAGTGGCTGGTTTGGCTCCTCCCACTGCAGCTTGGCTGTGACGAGATGTCCCTGTTTGACTTGAGGAAGCTGTGGTGGTAGTCGTGTGAACGGTACGAGAGGGGGAAGGGCCAGAGTTGGTCGTGGGAGGCTGCTCCGTTTGCGGCCTGAAGGACGACAAATAACAAAGTTGCAATAAAAATTGCTCTTCTTCTCCGGCAGACCAAAGGGGAAATTATGATAGGAGACCAAGTCGAGAGTAAAAATAGACTGGTAAATTTGAAAATAAGTAACTACCTCTTTTCTTGGATTTTAGAAATAAAATCTCTAAAAACATCAAAGTTGCATATCAAACACACAAGTGTACAGGATACACCCCCAAAAAACCAAACACATTTTCATCACTGAAAACTGCAAAGTTACACTGCAACTTCTGGCTTTATATGATAAAGGAAAAATAAGGGTGTCAAACTTGTTGACTCTCACCAAAAACCCACAGCAATTAGTCAACTTCACTTCCAAACCATACGCACATACACAAAGCCTGGTGTGCTCGACACTCACTTGGGAGGGGCAGGCAGGATGGTGTGGTAGTTGTAGTGCTGCTGTTGCTGACTGAGAATCTGCAGCTGCAGGAAGAGCTGCTGTTGCTGGAGCAGCTTCGCGTAAGACGAATCCATCTGAGGCGGACGCTCCTTGTCTGCCTTCTGGTCCGGAGGGATGTACTGATGGTACTTCAGCTTCTTCACCTTCGCGCAAAAGAAGGAAAGGTTTATGAGTCAGACAAGTGTGCATTCTGTACGTATAAGTCAAATGATGCATGCTAATAAAACAACTACAGTAAAAATTTCCAGTGAAGAAAAGCAAGTCTATATATTCTCAAGTGCTGAGGGCACTGTGGTTGCAGAAAATGGCATCTCTTCCTCTTTTACAAGCATTTCTCCTTAGTACGATTGTAAAATGTCAGAAAAAAAAGCAGTGAGGTTAGAGAGAAGTGCCTGCTATGTGATTTAAAAGAAGCAGACACCGAAACCGCAAAGAAGCTCTTTAACGGGTTCTTTCAAATCTGAAGAGCAACTTCAGTATTTGTCACTCAGCTTTCAGAGCAGCTTGATGGACTAGATATGAGAAAAGTGAGACAAAGACTTACTGCAGTCATGATGTCGTCTAAAATTTATATGTCGACGACTGCCTTTACTGATGACTGTTTATAATTTATACTCTGTTCAGGTAATGTGTGAGGGATGTAAATCGTTAGTGTGAGTTAAAAGGAAAACGATACAAAGACCTTCCTGACCTTGGGTTTGCTGTCCTTTGCTTTCTTAGGTCTCTGTGGAGGGCGGTCTGAACTCGCCTTGGCCTGGGACTGTAGACAGAAAACCGTGAGAAATTGTGGTGGGGGACAAGGAAGGAAATGAAGAGATGAGGGGGGGTGTTAGCCAGTTAGAGTTTCCATAAATAGAGATTAAGGTCAGGATTATTTTTAAGTCATAAAATCAGCAGGAAGTTCAACTCAGAAACATCTGAAAAAAAGACCAGCGCACCTTGACCTGTCCAGCAGAATGGCGGGAGGATGCAGAGGTCATCGTTGTCCCGTTTGTGATTTTGGGTAGAGGGGAGGAATCTAATCCGTTGACCAGGGGAGGTGGTGGCAGAGGTGGCGGTGGAGGTGCAGGAGGAGGCTGTGTGATAAACTGATGAGATGATATTATTGTGGTTAAATATGTGTGATCCTGATGACAAATACTTGTTTTTGTTCCACTAATCGCTTTTCAATTTCTTTCTGTTTCGTTTTGATTAAAATTACAGCCTCAGTAATACCTGTGTGGGGGACATATCCCCATTCTGGGTGAGCACGTCTGAGGGGGAAACCTGAGGGACAGCACTCAGGGGCGAGTCCTGATTGGTTAGCTGGTCAGGTGACAGAGCATCACTGCTGTCTTCATCCAAAGATGAGCTCTCTCCCCCGTTTCCCTTCGGAGAATCTGCGACAGAGCAGAAATTTTTACACGTTCAATAAAACGACACGAGTGTGAAAATGGTCGGCACTGTTTGGAATTTTCAGAGCTGCTGGGATCAGAGGACCCAACAACTTAATCCCTGGCTTCCCACACAATTTTTAACAGTCAAAGTTTCTCTAAACTTAGTCATTGCTCTTTAGCAATAAGCACTGAGCAATTTTAGAGAAGTTACAACACCGCGTGTTCTGTCTCATGTTTCAAAACAGGACCGTGTCCAAACAGGGCTTCCAGGTCATTTTGGTTACAGAATTGCTTGTTTTTTGTTTATACACAGTGCAAACACCTCAATGTTGTAACTGCTCAGGTGCTCAGACTGAATGGAAATCAAATTGTTGAGGCAGTGCAGCTACACACCATGGCACTGGTATGATAACACAAATAGTAGAGGTGAACGTGTTTTAACTTGCATTCACAACATGCTTGATGTGCACCTTAACCTGTCCAGTGTTCTGTCTCCATAAGGCTTGCGGTATCCTGCAGGTATGCTCTTGAGTGTTGAATGTTGTGCTAGAGTGTGCGAGTGCATTTCTGAACCACAACACTTGCTTAAGCGTGACAAATACACAAGATTGCACAATTTTCTTAAATATAGTAGCCTGCAGTGCAATTTCAAATTCTTCATTCCCTATTTAGTGGCGACTCGAAGAAAATTCCATCACAGATGCAAATTTTGGTGAGCAATAAGTTACGCACGGGTGATGTATGCTGAAAGCGACACATGAAACAAACAAATGGAGAATGAACACTGCATTCGCAGGGGGATGATGAAATGAACATAACAGACACAAAAATTAAAAGAATCTGGATAATAAATCTTGTTAACAAAATAGATGTTAATAATCGCTGTATGTGTGACGATGTTTGTGAAAAGTTTTGCTCAGATTCGCATACCCGATTAGAAGACAGGGTCCATACATCCATATATACATATGTATGCGCTGATCATTATAGTGTCTCTTTTTAGTCATTTACTTGGCAAGAATCATGTGTTCAGCAACCTGGGGTTAAAGTATCTGCCAATACTAAGTACCAATGCCACACCAGTAATTATTTAAAATCCATTCCTCACTATGAAAAAGAGACAAGGAAACAGTCTTTTAACCTGACTTAAACATTAATTTTCTGGTATCTGCATTCAAGCACATAAATGTGCTGAAGTGATATTTATTATTAAATAGTAAATGAGAGAGAGATCTATGAGTAAAGTCATAAAAAACTGCATTATACAATTCACGTCTTATTTTCATTTCAGCACAGTGTGAGTCATTACAGCACTTTACTGTCATTCAAGGTCACACCAGCTTTTTCTTTTCCTGCTGAGTTTAACTGCGGGTGCACCTTCTTACACACGGGAAGTGCAGCCACACGAGACACAGGTGAAAGGAAGATAACGTTGATGGAGTAGACGACAGCTTTTGTTGTCGTAGGTGCAATAAAACCTTCCCGGCTTGAGATTACACGAAAGTCAAAGAGCGAGGCCAACAGGGACGGTAACTTTTGAGTTGCATCAACTCACTTGAGCACTGCTTGCAGTTAAATCACAACAGGATTAGAAATCACTACCTCCACGGCATGTTAGCTCTCACAGACCTTAAATGAAGGCATTTTCTATTACTGAGTGTGTTCCTGTACTGAGACATGCACAAGTGAATGCTGATGAGGTGTGTGTTAATACCCAGCAGTGAGTGCTGCAGATGGCAGGTAACGGACAGGATGTTCTTGTGGACCAGCTCGATCGGACCCGGTCTATGAGAGATTTTGTCATTGAGGTCGTCGGCTAGTCGTGCTCTCTTTAGCTGCAGCTGCTTAGCCTGCAGCGATGGCTCTGCCGACGTCTCTGAAGAGGACACAGCAGGACGTCGTGCATAAATGTACATTTATTTATCAAGTGATTCATTTTGATCTGCAGCATAAATGAGATACTACACATATGATCCTTGGCCCAGCTCTGGATCTGCTCGAAATATCATGACAGGTTGTAGGCTTTCTAAAGACCGATAATACTGAGTTTTTGGCCTTTTCTAGCACATCCTCGATTAACTTCACCCTAACTTTAAAAATGAAACCAACAGCCAAACCAGCTGCTTGATAATTGCAAGAAATATGACACTTTAAACCACAAAAGCATATGCAACATTAAATTGCATGTAAAAATATAAAAAACAAGCACATTAGCTCATGAAGAAAACATGTAAAAGCATATTTTATGAAAGTCTGCACTTACAGTGGCCAAACCAGGCTAATGAATTTAAGGTGCATGCAGAAATATGGAGGAGGAAATATACAGTAATCTCTTCACAAAGGTTTGGTTCCATATTTGTTTACCATATGCTTCCTTTTCAAGAAGGTCTGGGTATTTTAAAACACGCTTTTTTGACAACACTCGCACTTGTCGATTAAAACTCACCCTCCAGAATGTGCATCCTGACCAGCTCGGAGGGTGAGTTTTAATCGACAAGTGCGAGAGTTG
>VUQK01006623.1:1441-13649 GCA_015106715.1 Bujurquina vittata | reverse complement strand
CCGACGTGAACGCAACCCGCCCGTGAGCCTGAGCTAAGGGTGAAAAGGCCCTCGATTACAGACAGATCTGTCACAGATTCTGCCGCGGCAGAAGTGTAGCTTAAGTCACGTGTCAGAAGGCCCCTACAGTATATGCTTTGATGTGCCAACTGAAAATGGAGGCACTTTGTTGAATTTGCTTCGGCGGACCTGTCGAACAAATGCTTCTACATCAAAATCCGTAGCTCCTATCGAAATTATTTTTAAACTGTGAGCGTCACAAGGACCGGCTCTAAACAGTGGTTCAATTTTTATTGTCCTGTGTTCAAAAATGAAGTCACGGGAGCAGTTTTAAAACAGGGCTCGTTTTGGGTTTGAAGAAAGTCTTCTCTCAAAAATTACTATGCGTTTCTAGCTGAACGTATGCTGAAGTTATGCAAGCTCAAAGCTGAATGAATTTGAAGACGATCTGAACGATTCCCCAGTCATTTTCAATGGGGCATAAAAACCTCACAAAAATATTAATTATGCTAATGCTAGTTTTAGCCTTTATTCTAGGCTAGGTTAAACATGTTAATGTTGACACGCTAAAACAATAAATATTAAATGCTAGATTGTGCTAACTTTAATATGTTATTAAAAGCATAAACAGGCTACATGATAAATGTCATCACGTTAAATTTAACAGATGCTGAGATTGTTTTTTTTTTCTGCCAGTTTTAGCCTTCATGCTAAGCTAAGCTATCCATATCCTGATGATGCTTTAATGCACAGACATGAAGGTTGTAGGTCTCTAAACATGTTAAATTGTGTCACACTGCTTTATTTTCAATGGCCAAGTTTAACTTTCATGTACGTACAATAGTTCCTCAGCTCATGTGTCTCGTATGAATACTCACAATAAAGCAAAAAACTGGGTGATTAGGTTACCAGGCCAAGAGTCCCATAGAGTAACATTGCACACCAGTTGGTATTAGTAGTGGTTAAGTTATTATCTACATGTAGGTGAGTAGCCCGTGGCCCCAGGTTGAAAATGCATTTGAAGAAGCCCGTATTTCATTCTTGGAAATATAAGAAGTCGGCGAGTTACATCACCCATCTTGTGTTTCAGGCTTTGCAGTGAACAAACCCACCTGTTTTAACCCCACCCTTGGGTGTGTTTGTCCTGTTTGCTTCTTGCAGAAATGGTTCACGCTACGTAACGCACAGTGGAGGCAGTCAGAGGGGCTTCCGGCTGAACAGGGATCCGTGTTGGACTGAGATTTTTTCAACCACCTTTTTGGATGCAGGGAGCTCCTTCCTCCTGGACAAGCTGACTTCCCCTCCTCTTCCTCACACACTTCCCCCTCTGTTTCTTTTTTGTATCTTTGAAGCTGTTTTATCTTACAGAATGTGAAGGTGCTTGTGTGTTGCTGCCAATATATCTGCCGTGTTTACAGAAATAAACAGATTGGTATTGTAAGTTAAACAATGCCTTGGCGTGTGCTTTGCAGCTACTGTACATGCTGGATTCAAATTCACTGAGGGAGCCGGCTTATACAATGGTGGGCTGTGGTTTGAAAAGGATGGGGGCATTGTTTGGTGAGTTTACATGCAAGTCTGTCAGCAGGGACCGGAGCTGGACGCAGAGCTGTTTACCCGACTATAAAAGATGTGAGGAAGCGCTGGGTTTACAATAGATGCCGCTGCTATCCAGGAACTTCTGTGGAAGAATATGGAACATTTCCATTAGAGAGGGGAGCTAAGAGGGTGAGCAGGACATGACCGATCCCGGGGGCATTGTGGGCTGAACGAGTGGCAGGTGATGTAATTTCATTGTCTCTTTTTTTCCTGCATAACTGAGTGCAGTAAAAGAATATGTGAACTCGCCAGAAAGTTGCAGCTTTAATCCTCAAAAAGGACCCACTTTAAAGGATGGGATGCATTTCACTTACTGTAAACTAGTCCCATTAAAACCAACCAAAACTAGTATGGTCTGGAGTACGGCGAGCCATTACTGCCAAAAGACACAAGTCGTGCTTCTGTAATACACGTTTCTCTATTACTTTGAGCACTGTCGTTTACCTGAATACCCACAGGAATACCAAATGTGCATTAATCCAATCCTGAAGAGAGTCAGCACTATATTCTTCCAGATTCTTGAGCTGTTGGCAAACATTTTCAGAAGAAATGAGCCACCGTGGGGCTCAGTGCAGCACTAAATCCTAGACTTCCTCTACCACCACGCGGTGTGTAGTCGGTCCATATTTGTTTGAAAAATGGTAAAAAGCTGTTTTTCCATTTATTCTCTTATCGTTGGTCCTGTGCTTCTTCTTTCTTTTTTTGGCTGAATTCAGAAAATTATAATTAAAAAAAATTGTAAACAAATATAAAAGATAGATACCATTGCTGCTCTATTTTTTCATTTTTGCCGTCTTTGGTCTTTATTTTTGGTGAACATTTATGGCCATTTTTTTCTTTGCCTGTTCTTCTAAATAATGACCAAAATAATAATGCACACCATCCTAATCCTAAATATTGTCTTTTTTTCTTCTTATGAGATAAGGTGCAAAATATTTATGGGACATGAAGAAGATTACTCCAGAAATTACCTGAAAATCATCATTTTTGTACGTAGGCTTGTGGCATCTTCCCGTTTCATCTAAAAGCATCTGTTCATGTTAAATGATGTGGCGTCATCTGGGACATGCCTCCATCGCCTTGTCGGGCCCAATCCAGCCATGAGCAGTGATGTGATTTGTACTGCTGGCAGTTCAGAAATCACTTCTCTCTGAGGGGTGCTTGGGCTTTTTAAGTGCCTCTTTAGCTTGGCACGGTGTCAGCAGCAGCAGCAGCCTCTCCTGATGGTGCTCTTAAGCTGAGGGCGGATGGAGTCCCTGTTCCACGGATGGGCTGCTTTGGGTCGTCTGCACTGGTGGTCATGGCTCTGGTGTGTAGCAGTGTGCAATACACTATACAAACAGGAAGTGAGCAACCAAAACACTGGCAGGTCTTAGGCCCCCGAAGGTTTTTGTCTAAATCAGATGTTACAACATCATTGTGTTGCCTAGCAACTACCCCCAAACAGGTTAAAATCGCCTGTTTGTTGCATTTGTGCACCTTTTGAAAGCATCTAAGTCATATATGCAAAACTTCAAATATGCATAAAATATATTATGCAATCACACTGCCTAGCAACCACAGACCAAAAGATGCTGCAGAGTTGGGGGTCACCAATTAAAGTCTGCTCTGGGAATGAACTTATTTCGGCTGTAGGTGGAGTTTTAGATATTTGGGCTGCAGAACACTGAACTGATCTGAGCTCAGTGACAGGAGGTGACGAGGCTTCCTGCCAACGAGCCAGGAGTGAAAATGCTCTGAGCGTGGGAACAACCGACCCGACAGGTAGATCCACCGCTCACAGCTGCTTTTTACAGCTCGTGTTTTTACTGCCACACTCGTGAATTATGACTTATTTGCACTTTTATTCACGATTGCTCACATTTTCTGTTTAATATTAACAAGGAAAACTCCTCCAAAGCCTCTCACTTTACAGGACTGTATAGACACACACACACACACACACACACACTGGTGGTGTCTGTTTCCTGAGCCTGGGGGTGTTTTCCTCCATTTAACCAAGTGTAAAAAAAAGTCACACCCACTAAAGAAAAACAAGCACATTTTGTGCTGAAAACACACAGTATATCACAGCCCCGCCCCTCTGCTGCTCACTCATATGTCTCCAAGTTATCTCAGTTTACATTACTTAGCATCATAAACTGGTTTTGGGCCCATCTTTCTTCTTTCACTGTCTACTGTAGTACAAAAATGATCACTGTGCAGCAGCTTTAAAGGGTTAGGATGTACAGTATAGTTAACCATTAAGTTACCTAAGAGGGTTGTCTGTTATTGCAGCTTTGCATGATAAGGTGGGAGGCTGTCTCCCCCTCCATTCATTTGCTTTAGATATAAACTGCTGGCTGGCGTTCACTTAAGCTTCAACCTGTGCTGCCTCCGTTTTAGCACAGAGGCCAAAGCAGGCACTCGGGTTCCTGTTCAAACTGTGGCTGTGCACAACAGTCAGGCTGTGGGTGGCGGCTTTCTTGAGAACCACCACCAATGTGGGTCATTTTTCAGAGGAAACCAAAGATAATAAATAGAAGTATAAGCAGACAGATCATAAACAAAACTACAGCTTGTGTACTTTTATAATCTTGAGATTCTGAGAACCAGCTTGAGACCATCAGTAATAAACTTTTTTAGCTGACTCTTTCTTTATGTACAGGCCTGGATTTAGGCTGGAAGCTTTTTGAGGGTTTTGCTATAATTGGTAAATGTGGGGATGAGAGGCTTTAGCAATACATTAGCATGCATGCATGCGCGGGGGGTGGGGTGCTCAAGGGCCCACAGTGATGCCAGTCCAAGGATTCAAACCAGCATCCTCTCAGTGATATCCTCTATGCCACCACTCCTTTAGGAATGCGTGGCATGAAGACCCTCATAAGCCTGTGTATTGAGCCTGTGTATGCTCACTGTGGGGGCACAAATGAGCAAACAAGCTTGGAAGATCCTCAGATCACTCACAGGTTTCCAGGCCATGAAGGACGCTGCAAAGGTAACACCTGTTGGTACACCTGTGCGTACAGTTTATGCACTTTCTGAAGTCACAGTCAGGATTCACTGCAGCGCACACGGCTGAGACTTCAGGCTGTTGGGTCGGGGCCAAACAGAAATAAACATGAAGGCTAAACTGCTGATGGTGTAAAGGGTCAAAGGTCACGGAGCTGTGGAAGTGAGACTGATGATCTTGCTCTGATCATGTTTGACAGAGGAAATGTTCCCACGTGTCCTCGAGTCACTTCAGTGAAAGCTGTGTGTGTGTGTGTGCGTGTGTGCGCAGAATTTGAATGCAGTCTGGTTTTGTGTGTTGCTAAGCGGACTCGGCAGAGCTGTGAGGAATCTGCACAGCTCAGTTTGCAGCTCCACTTTTTGGGCCGCTAAAAGTGAAAACGATCCGATCAGTTTCAGCACCAGAGCAAAAATAATACTGTCTTCCTGAGTTCTGACTCAGACTTCCTGTGTGCGTTTGTCTTTTTGGCTGAGGTGTTTTCTGTATCTCTGCTGATTTTTAATTTCCGGTTTTTAAAGCGTAGCCTGCTGTGCTTTAAAAAGTGCTGAGATAACAGGTGTGCAGTTTTTACAACTGATTAAAAAGACTAAAGCAAAAGTGAACACTGATTTTATAAACGCAAAGAAGAACCCAGGTAGCCATAATCTGTCATCGTCCCAGGAATCGAACACTTTTAGTCATCAGGACAACAATCAGAAGCAGTTTGAGCATCATCAGTCTCAAAGACACAGTAAAGAACTCCAATAGGATGCATTTCGTTGCTTATGTGCCATTAACAGAAAGACCAGCTCGATCTAGAGGAACACTCAGTGTTCTGTGGATTCATGAAGATTTAAGCCTGCCTCTGATGTGCCGTTGGGCCCTGCTTTAACGTTTGACCATCCCTGGACTTACCAAACACTTTTGCTCAGGATTTTCACTCTGACATCTTTTCCTCCTCCTGAAAAACCATTTTTCACTCATCTGTTTGTTTTGTTCACCCAAAAAACAAAGTTCTGCTTTTGCCTCGTACACATAGATAGAAATGGTGGCTAATTGAGAAAATACAGAGTTTGCAGAGTGAGGTCCAGCAGATTTATTAGTTCAAAACCACAGAAGCAGCATGCAGAGCTGCTGCTGCTGCCAGGCTCTCACTGCTCTGGGAAATATTTACCAAAGCGCTGTCGCTGTAACTCCACCCTGACGCGGCTGTTTGCACAGTTATGCCATGCAAACAGAACTGACAGAGACAAATCAGCTCTCAGATACTCTGCTCCATCTGTGCTAACTCTGGAGGTTCTTCCTGCACTGTTAAATATTAGTTTTTGACTCAGGTGTAAAGCAGGAAGATTTTATAACATGCACGAGAACATCGTGCGTTAACTGCTTCCTGTGTTTAGCAGCACTTCCTGTCGGGCTAAAAAAAAACACGTTTCAGAGCAAACACTGCAAAACCAGCTGTAAACTGCTGTCAGTTTATAAAGTGTAAAACAGAGAGAAATGCTTTCATGTTTCCAGGTATCTTATCATTTCTTGTTTAGGCACAAATTGCACATCTCCATACTTCCACTGAGCTATTGTTACCCTGCAAACACAGCACAGCCGTCCTGATGAACTCACACTAATTCAGCCAGCTGCTGCCTGCTTCCTAAAACCTTTCCTGCTTCCTTGGACATTGGCTGCTTTTTTCCGTCCTGGGCTCTTCAGCTGTTTGTTGAAGCATCAGCAGAAACGCTCTCAGTGGGACAGTGGCTGACAGGAGCCATTCTCAGAGCACAAAAACTGGACTGAAAACTCTCAAGTCCAAATTTGAAATTCTGCATTTAAATCATTAATATGTACGAAGGAGGTCGGGAGAGGGATACGACAGTGAGTGCCTGCAGACACCGGGTGGCAGTCGCGCAGTGGATAGGTGCTCACCCTGCAACCGGAGGGTTGCTGGTTTGAGTCCCTGTCTGAGCACATGCTGTCATTGTGTCCCTGGGCAAGACAGTTAACCCACATTGCCCAAGTGTGAGTGTGGTGGTGGTGGTCGGAGGGGCCGTAGGCACAGACTAATTAATGGTCATGAGAAGAATTCATAAATTCACCGCGCTGTCTAATATGAAGATTGAGTGATGACGTTTGGTGTCTGAAAGGTCAAAGGTCATATCAGGATAGACGTGGATCCAATCAAACTGGTTGCCGAGGTGGAAATGCTACTTTTTGCTTTGCTCTCATGAATAAAGATTAATAAAGTTTTTTTTTTATAAAACATGAGTGACGAAACTAGAAGCTTTATTGGCTCCACATGTGTCTCTACTTTCTCTCTTTGTGCTCCGCCTGCATCCTCGCCACCCTCTTTCCACGTCACAGCCGCAGTGGGCTAATCCCAGATTAGCCTCACGGTGGGCTGTAGGCTCAATCTCCTTTAATGCTGCCTCTGAACACAGAACTTTGATCACTTTTTGTGAAGCGCTCGGTTACAGAGGCCAGCGCTGTAAATGGGATTACAGCAGGATTTCCAAGCGGATGTCCCAGCACCCTTGGTTTATTAAACTGTGGCCGGAATGCAGCATTTTCTCCAAGTGGTGACCTTTGGCCTGGGATTGAGCAGCTTCTGAATGAATCATTTTCTTGCTGCTCTGCTCTCAGAGCTCCCTCACTGTTTGTGGATTCATTCACACATGGTCGTGATAAAATGCCGAATCCAGCTTGGCTGCAGAGGAGAAACCACGCGGATCGCAGCGTCGTGGCTGCACGCTGTCGACAGAGAGAGCCACAGACATGTTTTTATTCTTAACATCACTCGCTTAATCTGCCAGGGCATCAGAGATTTACATATCATCAGGCTAATTCATTTAAGACGCCACAGACATGCTGATGATCAACAGAGCCACACAGAGACAGGCCCTCCAACGTTTCCCTGGTGGATCTCTCTTAAGATATTTTAGAACTGGCTTTATTTCACTCTGTAGAAGTAGATGCAGCTCAACATTTACTCTGATAATTACCTCAAAATAACCCAAATGACCCTGAATGTGAAGGAAAACACAAAGACTTCAGCGTGGAAGAACGCCGGCTCGATGGGGACGTGCACTCAGGCGGACTGGACGTTTTTCCGGCTCCACTCTGGCTCTCGTGGAGGGACGTAGTCCTCGGAAAGCTGCTTTGGTTCTGCCAGAATCTCAGTGCGAGCGCTTGCTGTGGCTCTCCGCGCTGCTCTTGAAACCTGAACATTGAGATTCAGACCTGTAGTTCCTTTAATCACAGCCACTAAAATATAAGTAAGTAAAGCATTGCAGCTGGTAATCATGCTGCATTTTTATGAGCCTCATCACAAAAAGCAGACTGCAAAAGAGAAAGTCTCCACCAGCAGAAGACGCATTAAATATTCATTTGCCTGATTATAATTATTGGCTTCACAGGTCATTAAAAAGGTATTTATTATGTAAAAACTGGTTCGCACAGCGTGATGTTGAACATCCAGTTTTCTTACGTTTATATATTGCTGAACTTTGAGCCTTCTGACCGTATTTATTTGGCATCATAAATTCTGGCTCGGACTAATGCTGTGTTATACTCTGTAACCGACAGCATGTGAGGGTCTGCTTGGGTCCAAGAACTCACGCTGGACTCCAAAGCGTCAAGAAATTGTAAAATAAGAACATCGACTTGTCGGTGGAGTCCACGCGCTACACTGTTTTTATCTTGGGTGCAAAGGACCTTGAGTAATGCAGTATTTATTGACTTGGCCTGATGCTGTGTTAGTGAGTGCTCTTACAGTCCAGATGGACTCCTCTGGACGTCCAAGTGCGAAGCAGATGTTGCTCTCCTTCAGTCTGGGCAGCGACAGCTGGACGAGTCTCTGCGACGCTCGAGCTGTTCTGGATGAAATCGAGGCGATGGAAGCAACGCTCTGCGGACAAACGCAAGGAAGCAGTTCACATTTTGTTCACCTTTACATCCCTGCAGAGACTGAGGACGGCGAGTTTTTAGAAATCTGCCGGGCTTTTTGTCAGGGTGGGTGCAAAAAACGGAGGGACGGGGGAAAAATGAGGGACGCTTATTTCAAATATTTTTTTGGAGTGCTGATATCTTCAGTTTGATTACATGGTCAAAACTTTCCAGTTAACCAAAACTAAAATGATTAGTATCTTTCTAAGCTACAAATATCCATCCATCCTCCCTCTTCCCCAGGGCCGGGTTGCGGGGGCAGCAGCCTAAGTAGAGAGACCCAAACCTCCCTCTCTCCAGCCACCTCCTCTAGCTCATCTGGGGAAAACTGAGGCGTTCCCAGGGGCCTCCTCCTGGTAGGACATTCCCAGAACACCTCATCCAAGAAGCGCCCAGGAGGCATCCTAGTCAGATGCCCGAACCACCTCAACTGGCTCCTCTGGATGCAGAGGAGCAGCAGCTCTGCTCTGGACGACTGCACTGAAATCATTTGTAAAATACAATTTTCATGCTGAACATACGCCAATAAAATCTTGGACGTATATTTTCCAAAACAACGCGAGTCATTCAGCCTCGCTGCGATTACAGGCACAACACGTGACTGCAGGAAAATGAGCGTTTCTTTCTGAAATCAAGAAATGCTCTCACCTCTCTGCTGCTCTGGAAGTCCGGATGCGTGAGTTTGGGTTTGGAGAGCTGCAGCAGTCGAGGTGTGATGACGGCACTTTGCAGTGTGGGACCGTTTCTTTCACACTGAGGCGCGTGAGGAGGCCTATGGGACGAGCAGACGACACCTCATACTGCAAGATGATAATTCTTCATAATTCTTCATGCATTAGGACAAATCGCGCTCTGTCTTTTTCCCCCTCAGTACCAACAGTTCTCTGCCATGCAAATACATTTTAAACATAATGTGGTAAATCTACTAAACATGCTGGAGCATTCATTCCCATCGAAGGCCAGAACAACAAACTGACTGGGACAGAAATGTCAGTAACATCTTTCACAGCCTAATAAAGGGAAAAGGAGAGAATATTTACCACAGTGAAGCTTTTTTTGCTGGTTTATTGTTTGTGTTTCCAGTCTGCTTGTTATGCATTATTAATGTCCTGTTGTTGTCTTAGCAGTTCAGCTTATCATCATTACAAGATCAGATAGAGAAACTCTCACAAATCATTTTGTCTCGGGCGCTTTTGTTCTCCTTTCAGAGGGAAACGATTATTATCAGACTTGTTTTGTCTCATTCGTCCGCCTGCATCTGTTTAGAGTAATGAGAGGATCGAGTCTGGAGACTTCTTACGGAGGACATTAAAAACAGCAATCTCTGTAAAGTTTGTAGCCTAAATAATAAAAAAAAAAGCAGACCTCAACTTCTTGTGTTGAATTCAAAATATCCCATCCAAGAACAGATCCAGCTGCAGCCGCCGGGCTCGGGATTTATAAAAAGACTTCCGCGGCTGTCGACGAGGGTCCCAGGGGTGCTGAGCGTCGGACAATGCGCTCTATTGTCTCCTCTCCTCACTCTCCCACAGTCTGACACTGAAATAACAGATGTCCGATCGCTGCGTGGAGACGATCCTCCGCACGGCCGTCTCACATTTAACTTTATGATACGTTACATTCTGCTGTGATTAAACTCCAGACTTTGGTCTGCATCGGGGCTCCCGGGGGGAGGATACAGGCTTTTGGAGTTTAACATGTGATGGGGGGGGTCGTCTGGAGAGACAATAATCTTTAAAACAGATAGCCCAAAGAGTTTGCTGCTGCTGCTTATTCCCATCTCAACAGGAAAGCAGAAATGAGCAGTTTGATAGAAAGCATGCTGCCAAATGGGGAAATATATAAATATACCACATAATGATGCCATGTCTCCCCATGTCCCTCCTTGGATAACTGGATGGGAGAACTGGTAGGTATTATCTATATATGGTATATCTCTGATCTATGTATTACATCATGTTAGTGTATAAAACAGCAGAATGGCTCCGATACCAGCCAGAGGAAGTTCTCAGACTTCCTCCCTAAGAAGCAAAAACCTCACCTGATTCCA
Organism: Bujurquina vittata; assembly: GCA_015106715.1. Lineage (NCBI taxonomy): Eukaryota > Metazoa > Chordata > Actinopteri > Cichliformes > Cichlidae > Bujurquina > Bujurquina vittata. Next base: position 3,093 of record VUQK01006623.1, on the reverse strand, counting down.
GTTTGGCCACTGCTCCTTCAAGGTCCTCCCCTCGAGCACCTCTGGCCACAGAAAGACGTTTTAACAGCGCTGTCTACAGTTAAAGTCATTTTGGTTTGTCCTCCATCAGAGCCTCAGGATGTTATAACAGAACTTCATAGTGACTGATCCCAAAGGATGGGGGAAAATGCTAAAAATCAAAAGGAAACTGGACTTCTGCTCATCCAAGAGGCTTCTTCAGCTCTAAAAGCTGATGGGGAGCAGGATAATCACCTCAGAGGTGGTCCTGAGGGTCACTGACCCACCCTTGGCTGTCATCTTGGCTCACATGACAACTTTACTAGAGGTTAACCCTATAACGCCCCGTGAAGAGTTCTGCTAATCCCCAGCAAGAAAAGTCATGGGCTCACTTTCCCAGACAAGGAGCTCAAGGAGACAAATTCACTTCAGCTTTGGTCAAATCCCACCTTGTATTGCATAAAAACACTCAAATCAAGCACTGGTTTGGTTCTCAAGCTTGGACTTGTGAGGAAACCGAAGCCACTGAGTGTTAAATCAACATCTAGGTCACATGATGATTGTTTAAAACACTAAATCTGAAATATGATGGTGAAGTAGTCAAGAAGATCCTTATTTGGCAGAACTCTTGAACTACACAATGTGCTTGTAATGTGAAAGCACTTTGACTTGGATAAAGTGTGACCTGCACTGAGGCCTTTACCCTGCATCCCGGGAGCTACGGCTCCTCGTTCTGGGTGTCGACAAGCGCACCATGTTTTCATACTGGGACGCCTTGGAGGAAGGTCGCCGGGTCTTCCTGAAGAGGCTCGCCGCCTCCTGCTCCTTCCTGCAGGAAAATGGAAGACATTACCACCCTCATTATATGTTGGAACAAAAGATTGTCTCGAGCCAGAAAGAAAAAAGGACGAGGAGATGGGGGGGGGGTGAGAACAATGGCTGTCAGTCCTCAGCTGATGACGAAGGCATGAGTGGAAAATGCACCCGCAAAAACATTTAAATATCATTAAACAATAAAGACTGTGCAGTGACATCGGAGGTTAATGCTCCCTGATGACACTGAGTCAGTTCTGCAGAACCCTCCCTGACTCACACACAGAACCTGCACTTTTGACCCGGTGTGGATCAGAGAAAATCCAAAATAAATTCAAAATCGCCGTGGCATTCCTGCCCGTGATGAGCACAGCTGCACATGACACTACTGATATCTAAGTATTACACCAGTTATATTCATAAAAGAAAATAATCTTGCTCGTGATCAGATTAGAAATGAACTAAATGACTGCTCACTCATGGGAATAGATGATGAGCGGGAGGCTAATTATCAGATCCAACGGACCTGCAGACGCATTAAACAAATGCAGCGGAGAGAAAAAATGATGTGTGCGTATGCGCCGAGCAGCCTGAATAGATCCTCTATACCCTCTATCCTCTAACGGCAGCTGATCAGTGTCATCATCATCAGTTACACTTCCTGTGTGTGGGCTTGATTGAGTTACACTGTGCTTTGAATCTGACAGCTGATGCAGGACAAACAACACAAAAGCTGTGGACGTGTAACGACCTCTAACTGAGCCGGACGGCTCTCGGCCGCTGGGGGGGGGGGGGGGGGGCCCCCGGCGGCCGCCCGCACAACACCCTCGCGGTTGCCCCAC
>VUQK01006622.1:1541-16741 GCA_015106715.1 Bujurquina vittata | reverse complement strand
GAGCTTCAAAAACAGGATTCACCATGGCAATAGGTAAATAAAGATCAGAGCCTCCCTTTTAATCCACTGAACTGAGAAATATGAATATATGTCATCATGGAGCATGACATTTTTCTTTAAAATGAGGGGGAAAGGGTAATTTTGAATAGCTTGATCCACTTGGCCATCATCACAGACTATATATATCTATATATATATATATATATAGATATATATAGATATATAGATATATATATATAGAGAGAGAGAGAGCTGTCTTTTGTAACAATTTATATGGTCATCACTTCCCCAACTTGAACTTTAATTAGATGAAGCTGGAATCTTAATTTTATGTTTGATATTTAAATTGATTGCTGTAAGCATGTTAGTGTGATCCAGGGTAATCAGCAGGAGCAACAGTCAACTATAATCTGTTTGAGTTTAAGCTTGAAAGTGGTAAGAAATGTCAAAGTTGTGAGTTTCAGAGTGTTTTGTAAAGTTTTCTGATCATAAGCTGCTGCAAAATGAAAGGAGTTGCAGTCAAAAATAGTAGAGCTTTTGGGGATGACGAGCTTGATGTATTCACTTGACCTTGTACGACATTTATGATGGGTGAGGTGATGAACAGAGAAGGTGGTTTCTTGCACAGGATTGTCTTATAGATGGAGCTGCCAGGTACGAAGGGAAAGCCAGCCCGCCAGTTTATAGAGGTCACAGTAGTGAGTGTGGAAAGGCGTGTTAGTGGCGAAGTGGATGGCTAAGTAATGAAGATTGTCCAGGTTTCTGAGTTCAGTGCTTGATGCAATTTTGTAGACGTTGTTGCCGTAGTCAAAAATTTAGAGTGTCGTCATCTTGATGAGGGTGTCTTTGTCAGGGTGAGTGAAGGTGGTGTTATTGTGGAAGAGAAACACTAGTCTTTGACTTTAGCCTGAAGGTTATTGGTTGGGTCCAGTTTAGTGAGTTCATGCAGCACTTCTTATATAGCGCTTTTCTACTCTAGCTGAAAGCTCAAAGCATTTAGAACTACTCCATTTACCATTTGCTTCTGAAATAGAGAGAGAGAGATTTGAAGGGCAAAACAGGAAGGCTGAGTAACAGATGAAGCAGTTAGTGGGTCTGGAATAGTAATCTCTCAATAAAATTAAAAGAAAATGTTCTGTAATACTTCATGGCATCCTTTTTTAAATTCTAAGCCTTCATTATAACTCATAGGATGTCAAGTTAGATAACACGTCAAGAAACAAAGAACATAAGCGTCAGTGTGCGAACTTTTATTATTTGATCTTTGAAATAACCCCAGCCTATTGTTCTTTGAGTCGTTCAGGTAATTGCTTGGTCTTGTGGACCTTCTCACAGCTAGTGTCTCAGGTGATGGAGAAAGTGAAGCCGACCCTGTTTTCAGACTCAGACTCTGGAACTTGCTCTCTGATGTCTTCATGAGTCTTCAACAACCTCCACCTGTTCCTCCTGAAGATTTATCCATCTTTAGTCATCACCTTAAATGATCTGGGACCCGCTTTGCCGAGAACAGGGGTTTCTGTTCCAGGAATCGCATTCCTCAATCCTCACAATGTCTCCTGCCTGAAGAGGTTCTAGCCTCTGTTCCTCTGTCATAGTTCATCTTTTGCTTGTGCTTGAGCTGTAACCTTTTACTAAATAGTTGATCATAGTCTTTGTTGTGTCTGAGAAAGCATAGAAGTATGTTGCGCAATTTGAAACTCTTGAGGAGCTCAGCAGGGGAAGCTGCCATCATGCAGCTTAACAAAGGATCAGTTTTAGCTTCACTTGCCTTTTTTAGTAGTCTCTTCACGCTTTGGTCACAGTTATCAGCCTGGCCAGTGGTTTTTTGGATACAGTGGGTAGATGTAAGATGCTGGAATCCATAAAGCCTAGTAAAATCCTTAAATTCCACACTGGTACACTGAAAACTGTTGTCACTTACCACACGTTCCAGAATGCCGTGCCTGGCGGAAAGGCTTTTTATGCGTGAGACTGGACTGTGCAGATGTAGTGGATATTCGACCTACCTCAAGATAGAGTGATGGTCTATCACCAGGAGGAAGTCTTTACCATCTAGGTGGAACAGATCCATTCCAACCTTCTGCCCTGGTAAAGTTGGCAGGTCTGCAGACGGCATTGGCTGTTTTGTTTGCTTGCAGTGTTTGAGACAGATGTCACATTTAGCAATCATATTTTCAATGTCTCTGATTAGGGAGGTTCTTGTTGATGATTGACACCAGCGGTTTGTGATCAGTCACCACTGTGACACTTCCCGCATCCAAACACAAAACCTATCCATTTTTCCCTTGCGACTAAAGGCTGTCACCGACAGGTCTGTATGCCTGTGTGAGACCTAACTTTGAAGGACATCATCAAGAAAGGTTGTTCCTTTTGATTATATCCCCAAATATCCAGGAAACAAAATCTGAAATAAAGAAAACTTGTTTTGGTTGTGCCACACATACACACACAATGTTCTATGGCCTCTGCTCTGCTGAACATATTCATCTATTTGCTGGGTTAAAGTCGGTTAAACGATTGCCGCTGCACAGTCTCTGTGTCACTGAGTTGAAAATATTTTTCTCTGCCCTATTTCTGGAGGGAATTATGAATAATGTCACTCGGTGGCTTCGCATCTCAGCTGTATGGCTGCCACTTGATAAAAACTTTCTAAAGACAGCATCAGTGGCCTTTGGTCATGAGACTATCACTGAAGGCTTGGACTTCACCCAGGTTAAATAGGACATTCTGGCTACACCGTCAAGAAAATGAAGCTGAGCAGTGAGCCGTGCAGCTGTTGTCACCCCTGTCATGATGGTGGTTCTCTCTCTCTTTGTCTGTGTATTCCACTTAATTAGCCATGATAATTAAGTGGACTCTAGAACAGAGGCTGTTACCACACTGCAGCCATCCTGTGCTGAATGGGCATTGTACAACTACACATGGACTTGCCCAGTACACACATGCAGACACACACACACACACACACTCACATACACTGCAGGGGAAAGGAATTCTAGGTCACCAACCTCTATCAACCTGGGTGTGTAGCAACACTTAAAAAACAGTTTTTTGGTTCTTATTAATATCTACAATTATAATAGTTCACAAACAGCTATGGGAGTGAGTTTGAACAAATGTGCATGAGGCCTCCAGCTGTTCCAATGGTTGTTAGTCACTGCCCTGACAAGAATAGACACCATAATTACTTCTTTCTTTGTGACATGCCTGAACAGACTTGATCATTTGAAAAGCTACGTAAACACGCCGACTCTTCGTACCTCCTCTGACTCGTGCTTGCAGTGATACGGCAGCAGCCACACAGTTATTAAAACTAACCAGGTGTTTTTAGTTATTACTTAGGCTACAAAAATGGGGCCCATAAATACAGCCTTATCTTTGTCACGTTCTGCACCAACAACTAGGGGCCACGGGCCATATTTCCACCAATAAAGCACAATGCAGGTGAAGCACAGAAGAGCACATACAACATGCAATCAATTTTCAGGGTTAAGCTCTTAACATCTGTGAGACCCCATATAGAGTGAGGGTCTGAAATCTAGTTTAGGAAAATTCAGAAAACCTGTCATAAAAACAAGAAAACAAATATTTTAGAAATCTGTCAAAAGCTAAAAATTACATTGTTATTTATTAGCAAAATAAACTGAATTTATACTTTTAAACCCAAAACTCGCACACTGGACTGAAATTCGTCAAGTAGAACTTTCAGCCACTAAAACTATTTTTCTGTTACGGATTGCAAGCAAATAACTGTAATTTTACACCTTAATCAAGAAATAATAATGTGCTTTACTTTGTCACTGTGTGTGTTGTGTGTGACAGAGGAGCTAGAATTTTGTGATGTTTTAATTCTAGCCTGGGCCTAACTGTTAAAAAACAATAAATAAAAACCTTCATAAAGTGAACCTAGCAATATCTAACGCCCCCTCCAGGGATGATAAAGCTATTAGAGTGTGCGTGGGAGTTTGCTCTGTTTTGTGGACTTGGGGAAGGCATTCGACCACGTCTGTCGGGGGATCCTGTGGGGGGTGCTGCGAGAGTATGGAGCCATTCAGTGCCTGTACAACTGCAGCAAGCGGTAGGTCCGTATTGCTGGCAATAAGTCGGACTCATTTCATGTGGGTGTTGGACTTTGATATTCCCTACAGAGGTGTATAGAACATTGTTATGTAAAAACTAAATAAATAATCCAGAGCCTATGTGCTTTATCTGAGGATGTTGCACAGGACTTGTAACATTACACGAAGCAAAGGTCACTTTCACACTGTTCATGAACCAGCAGGTTTTCTCCATCTTCTGAGGGAGCTGCTGGTGACCATTGAGTCCCTGTGATAAGCTTGAGTGCTCGTGATGTTTCTGACATGATGTCTGCATCATTGGATCAACAGCACATCTGGAAAAAGACATCTGTGATGAAAGAAAGGGAGGAAGGTTTTCCAAATTGCTGATCCCAAGATTCTAGACCCAGCTTGGCCCTGATGTTCTCCTTCTGCCGATTTGTTACTGTTGTTAATGGTGTGTATTCTGATTCCTGCTGGAAATCAAAAATAAATGACACTTCTATGACACATTATGCTGGTGTGTTATATTAAAAGAAATGTTATATTTAAAGTAGGGCCGGGACTTTAATGCGTTAATTTTGATTAATTAATTACAAAGATTTTAACGCTTTCAAAATTTTATCGCAATTAATCACATTATTTTACAGTTTGGAGGCGGAACCTTTGTATTCACGTGTTTTAGCACGCCTGTAAATCTGACGCACAAGCGATAGCGACGCATCCACAAACCACAACGATGGGCGATGAAGCCGCTTCTCTTGTTCCGCTGAGGGACAACTTTAGCTTTAAAAACGTTCTGATGGGACTTTGGAAAAGACTGCTGTTGTATACAGTAGTTGAAGCTACAAATGTGGGAGGAAACTCACGTAGCACGGTGGCGCGGTGGTTAGCACTATGGTTAGCACTATGGTTAGCACTGTGGTTAGCACTATGGTTAGCACTATGGTTAGCACTGTGGTTAGCACTATGGTTAGCACTATGGTTATCACTATAGTTAGCACTGTGGTTAGCACTGTGGTTAGCACTGTGGTTAGCACCATGGTTAGCGCCATGATTAGCACACTATGGTTAGCACCATGGTTAGCGCCATGATTAGCACTGCTGCCTCACAGTTAGAATAACATCTGAAAGGTTTGATTCCACCTTGGCCTGGGCCTCTCTCTTCGAGGGTTTCCTCCCATATGTTCAAAGACATGGGGTTAATGTCCAGAAAAAATATAATATAATGCTGTTATCATTATTGTCTAGTGTGCTGTTTACATTTATTAATTTTTTTTCAAATAACTTAAACAATCAGCGGTTCCTGAAATACTTGAAATCTGAATAACTATAACAGCACTTTGCCCAGTCTGTTGGTTTAATAACAATAAAAAAATCAAAACGTAATAAATGTGTTTGTTTTTAAAGCATATACGTCTATTCATTCAAAATTTTAGTAGCAAAAGGATTTTTTAATTGAAAGTGTTTCATTTGTTTTTGTTTGCGGTTAATTGCGATTAATTAATTACAGACCCTTTAATTAATTCGATTAAAATTTTTTAATCAAGTCTCTAATTTAAAGTTACCAGGCAGTTGAGTGTTCCATGAACGTGTAATTGGATGGAAATCTGTTTAAATCTTAAGTTTTATTTAATCCTCAGTGTTGTGTTAAGATCTCAAAAGACAACTTTTTTTTTTTCCCCAGATAATTCAAAATAACACTAACAAATTGCTATTAAATCTGGGCCTCTGAACAGTATGGTCAATTGAGCCCATCTGGTTGTTTAAAAAAAAGTTTCTTTTTGTTATTAAAAACTAAAAAATTAAGTGAAATAATTCAAACATATTGACTATGTACCTTCTAGACTCAGTAACACGGGCGTAGAGAAATGCTAACTGGCAAACAAGCTTCTAACACAGTGCATGTGCCAACTGCTAATCTAGCTAATGCATTCACATTAGGAGCTACAGGATGATGTTAGAAGTTGTGTAGAACTGTAATATGTTAAAACTGTATGGCTTTTTAAATATAGCGATGATTATTTTTACCTTAATTTAATGAACTGCGGGTTACAGTGAAACCATCAGCGGAGATCATTAAAACCAAAGTCACCCATCCAATTCAATTCACTTTTGTTTGTTTTGCACCAAATCACAACATTAACCTCAATGTGATTTCTATTGTAAGGTAAAGCACCTAAAAAGATAGAGAGAAAACCCCAACAATCAGACAATCTCCTATGAGCAGCACTTGGTGACAGTGGGAAGGAAAAACTCCCTTTTAAACAGGAAGAAACCTCCAGCAGAACCAGGCTCAGGGAGGGGCAGCCATCTGCTGAGACTGGCTGGGTTAAAGGTAGGGAGACAAGACAAAAGACACACTGTGAAAGAGAGCCAGAGATTAATAATAACTAATGATTAAATGCAAAATTGTTTATAAACACAGAGTGAAAAGAGGTGTGAGTGAAGGAGAAAGACTCAGTGCATCATGGGAAGCCCCCAGCAGACAGCAGTAGGTCTATTGGAACGTTCAGGGTCACCTTCAATACCTATGGCATGCTCTAATCTTTGTAATAAAATGTTATGATCAGCAGTTTTCAACCACCGCACTGAGGGCTAGCAGGACAAGCACAGGGATGGTCCACTGTCAGATGCTATAAGAAGATGATTTGTAACCTTCATTAATGCCATTTCTGTACTGATTAATTCTAAAACTCTTGAAATGATCAGCCGGCTGTTTTACAACTACTCCTTCAAAATTTTTTAGATAAAAGTAAAGTTGGAGATTGGCCTATAATTAGCAAAGACAGCTAGGTCAAGTGGTGACTTTTTAAGTAATGGTTTAATTACTGCCACCTTAAAGGCCTGTGGTACAAAGCACATTAGTAGAGATGGATCATATTTAAGATTGAAGCACTAATTAACAGGACCTCGTTGAGCGGTCTTGTAGTAATAGACATGTTGGTGGTTTGGAAGAAGTAATTATTGAAGTTAACTCAGATCAGTTGCAGAGAAACAGTTTAAATAAATCTCAGTAGCATTGAAAGTAGCTCTTACATAATGATATGCGATGGCTATGAATATTTTCTCTAATGGTTAAAATTTTATTGGTGAAGAAATTCATGAAGTCATTACTAGTCAAGGTTAAAGGAATACTCCGCTCAACAGAGTTCTGACTGACGCTAAAGTGCAGAAAGGAAACCTGTGGCTGTTATTTTCTTCAATATTCACTTGATGAACAGTAAGATGTCCTTGCTTCACAGAGGGGTTTTTGGGGGGCACCAAACTCTTTTTCCAGGCTAAATGAAGATCTTATAAATTAGCAAGGCACCATTCACCAGTTATCTGCTTCAAGGTGCACATTTAAGTCAAGCACTTTGGATTTTAGGTTCTCTTTTTTTCAGAGGAGCCACAGTATCCAGAGCTGTACACAGTATGGATGTAACACTACTAACAAGATGATCAACCTCTGTGGGAGCGGAGTTTAGGTAGCCGCTCTGAGAATGCAAAAAACCAACAAAACAAGGTTTGTCAAGTGTATGCCAAAGCAACTGGTGACATCATAACCCTAACCATGAAGAAATGTTAATTAAAAGCCACCAAACAATTACACGGCACAGAGTCTGACATCAGAAAAGGAGGTAAACACAATGACGAGGAACACAAAAGGCAGTAGTCATGGTTAGGCAGGAGGTCGTTACCACAGTGGCAGAAAGACACTCTGGCAAAGACCAAGGCTTTAACCTGGACCTTAAATGTAGAGCTCATCGCTGCATAACAGGAAACAGGTGTGCAGGACCGCCCAGCTCCAACCTGAGGCGCCACCTCGAGGATGTGGAAGAACACCACCTGGCCCCCTGGAGCCAAACAGCAGCCAAAGCCCTGCACCCTGACACATACAGAAAGATTTAAAATATCATGTCACATTTGACCTCTGACCTCTCCTTCAAGGTCAGTTGATTGATGTGAAGATCAAAGTGATAATGCTATATAGAGGTGGAATTGATGATATATAGGCATATAGGGAATGATGTACAGGGGTTCTAAATATCACATTATTTTAGAACTAGATCTTTAAAGCTATGCTTAAAATTCTACTGCCTTTGTTTGTATTGCCAACTTTTAGAAAATGATACTGGTATATGGGGATTTTCAATGTCACATTATAGTTTCAAGATGTCCCATTTGACCTCTGATCTCACTTTTACATTTCATATCTGCCTTTCTTTTAAGTTTTCCCCAATTTCTCACCTGTGCCCAGTGAGCTTAGCTATAAAACCTCCCTCCTATCTGCAGCTGCTGCTCTCGTTTTTCCCTTCTTTTTTTATTTGCTCACTGCCCTAATTTGGATACCGGCTTCATTGAATTGGGTCAACTTAGCCACAGTGTGTTGTTTTTGCTTTCTACAGATTCTGTCACACACCCATGCATGCTTTACACCACTGATCTGCTGACAAACACATTCTCTTTGATTATGTTCCATAGAACAAACCGTTTACTAGTTGCAGGCTATGAGCCATGTGTGACAATTAAAGGAACACTTTTTAATCAGAGTATATCATCAAATCAATTATAAACGTCTGGGATATTGATCAGGTCAGAGGGGGCTGTTAATCAGTTTCTGCTGCTTTGGTGTTATTGAAATTAGCAACAGCTGCACTGGATGGGGCAACAGTGAGAGAACCCCCAAACCGGGAATGGAGACCACTTTTCCCGCCTGATTTTTTTCTGATTGTTTTTATTACCAGTTTAAGAGACAAACAGACTTCATGAGGATGACCTCAGGGCCCAACATCCTGTAGTGGACTCTGTGCCAACTGCCACCATGGAGTCCAATTGGCATTTACTATAGAATGCAATAATCAGGTCCACCACTGGCACCCTGGTGCTTTTCGCACATGGCAACAGGTTCACCCTGAATGCATGACAGCAACAAACATGCTGTGACAGAAAAACAATCAGTGGGACCAACAACTGCAAGAAACTGAGCTAGCTTCATAGTTTGAATAATACAACAGCTGGGGCAACTGGATCCCAGTGAGAAACAAGTCAGTATTTCAACTTGGAAAAAAGATGGCCCAGCTTCACTCAAAGGAAGTAAATATGTTGAGCTAAACTAATTATGATGATTGTTGGGCTCAGATTTATGGACCCTTATGGACGATGAACATCAAGGATCATAATGTCTGAAGGTTTGGTTTAAAGGTTAGAAATATGTGTTTACGTTCTCTGTGATCAGGTATGACTGAAATACATTGAAAACGAGCTGATATTTTGACTCAAATTCACAGCACATAGTAGCCTTCCCTCACCTCCACCCCAGGGAGGCTGGCATGGTTTTCTTCAATGCTGCAGTCTATAACACGTCTGGTCACTTTGAAGGGGAATAATGAGTCAAACTGCAGTGGAGAAGAGTTAGTATTTCTTTGCCTACCAAAATGAATCCTGTCTGAATGTGGCTGCCCACCTCAAGTTTGGTCAAGCATTACAATTACACGCTCGTGTTTTATGCACAAGAATGTTTCACCACCCGTGTGTACTGGGTGGAGACATTTAAACGGTGCATTGTGCAATCACTAACCTCCTCATTAGTTTTTAAAGCCAGTTTTCTGCACACAATTAAGTGAAATTTACAGTAAGATCACATCACAGCTGGCACCTCTCTTCCACTGTCTGTTGGTTAAGTAGTCAAGAAAGCTTATGGATGGGTGGAAATGGCAGAACTACAAAAATTATATCTTTGTCCAAAATATTACGGCCCAAACTAAATACAAACTGTTCAACCTGTTTCTAAAATTGTAGAATATTTAGGCAGGTTTGCTTTGTTTGTGATAATCAGTTTTACTATTACACAGAGTTTATTAACGCTTATTGCATCACATGTTGAAATCAATGGCTCCATTTTAATTAATACTCAGAAATCAGTTTCAAACCAGCACAGTACACATCGTGACATTTATGGCAAGTGGAAACAGTGACTTCAGAGTCTGTAGCGGCCATAGTCAAAAAGTTATGGGTGTCGATTTATGTTACAAATCTTCAATTCAATTCAATTTTAATTATATAGCGCCAAATCACAACACTCGCCTCAATATCATCAAACCTTTCCATGCAAAGTTTGATGAGACGTGTGTGATCGTCTGCTGCTATGTAGTTTTCCAGGTTCATTTCAATTTAACTGCAGAAGCTAGTAGACGTTCTTCTCTAATTGCAGGCAACTTCTTACCAAACACCAAATAAGTAACCTTCTGTGCTCCACTGATTCAATGGCTTCCTTTGGTAGTAAAAGAGGAACAACATTGTCATCCCTTATGTGGCAGCTTGTCAGAGAAACTCAGAAGAATTTTCTCCATGAATGACATCCCAGTATACTTCAAACCAAGCCACACTCTGAGGCAAAAACTGGTTCATCCCAAGGACAAACCCCCCAAACACAAGATCAGCAATGTTGTGTCTGCTGTCCAGTGCAGTGAAGAGTGCTCGAACCTCTACATTGGAGAAACCAAACAGCCTCTTCACAAACCAATGACACAACATAGAAGAGCCACCTGGACAGGACAAGACTCAGCTGTACACCTGCATCTGAAGGTCAGAGGGCACTCTTTGAGGATGACAACGTTCACATTTTGGACAGGGAGGACAGATGGTTTGAAAGAGGAGTAAAAGAAGCCATCTATGTCCACTGTGAACAACCATCTTTGAAAAGAGGAGGTGGATTACGCCACCAACTTTCCCCCCCTTACAGTGCTGTCCTGAGTTCCCTCCACAGACATCTCAGTCTCCATTCACACCTTTGTTCACGAGACTCCAACAGGTCACATGAACCAATGGAGAGAAGTCCCAAATTGGTTTCACCTGAAATCACAGAATGACCCACGCCTCTTTTCACACCTTGGCGCATGTGATTGTGCACATGAACAATAGAGGGTCATAAACACCTCCAGGGGACTACGCCCACAGGGGTGTAAATACCTGGCTCTCTCGACCATTTGGTTTGAGGCATGAAGAAGCCTTTCGGATGAGATGCGAAACGTCTTCAAGAAACAAAAAAGAAGTCCAGAATTGCACAAAGTTAGCATCCCTCGGTTTGTTTTTCAGTCCTTACCTTTAAATCCAACCTCTCGTCTTCCTCTGCTGTCCTCTTTCTTACATCTTTCACCATCTCTGAGTGAAGTTACCGCTCAGTCTTTTCTGTCCCTGGAAATACATCAGCTGTTCTTTGAGATATCAAGCACATTGTGTGGCAAACTGCAGATACTTCATGTGTGTTTGATGATTTTTGTTAAGCATTTAGAAATGTTGCATTTAAAATTACCCGCAACACGTGACTCCCTTTAAGTACCGCTGGAAGTACCATGAGCACAATTTAAGGACATTGGCACTCAGTCCAGCCCACGGTGTCTGGACAGATTTGTTTGCTTTAATCCCTTTACTGCCATGCTTGATCTGCATTGAGAACTTGGTAAACAACAACAAAAAAAAACTAATGTGGAAACATATTTCCTGAACAGGCACACTTCATTTGCTAAAAGTAACTTTGTTAAATAAAAGTCTTGTTTTTGATTGTTTTTATATAATTGTAACAAAAGCATGGCATTTTTGTAATGAAATTCAAAGTTAAAGCACCAAATAATCATAACTAGCTCAATGTAGAGTAGTAAACTATAGTTATTGATTTTAAACAGATGCCACCGGTAAGCCAAAACCCCGTTCACATTTTGAATTGATTTTCGCCTCTCATGGACACACCCGCTAAAGAGCAACCTCTGGTTAATGTCATTTTTGGCCAGAGTGGCCAGAGCAGGTGTCGCAGAAGAAACCGTAAAACTGCTGGCTAAGGCTAAACATAGATTATGTAAAATAATAATTCAGCATTAATGACATCTGTTTACACCAGACAGAGGTGACTACATTTAATCAATATGTGACTTTGCCAAAATAATGTCGGACTCTATAGTTTTTTCTGGGCGCCTCCCTAGTTTGACCAGGAGTGACATGTTTAGCTGCATGCTCCCCTTAAATTGCTGAGTGTCTGAGTGGTGTCTAAAAAAGCAATCTGGGCTTTATAGATAATTGGAAACTTTTGGGGGAACCCTGGTCTTGTTAGGAGAGACAGTAAACATCCCACTTTGGAGGGAGCAGTTCTAGAAATCTGGCCAATTATAATTATAGGCCAATTTGCAGCCTTCGTTTATCTCAAAAATCTTGAAAGAGTAGTTGCAAAACAGCGAACAGATCATCTGCAGAGGAATGGTGTATTTGAAGATTTTCAAAATCCATCACACTACAGAAAAAGCATTAGTGAAGGTTACAAATGATCTTATGACCTCGGACGGAGGACTCATTTCTGTGCTTGTCCTGTTGGACCTAAGAGCAGCGTTTGAAAACTGTTGGCAATAATATTTTATTACAGCGATTAGAGCAGTCTGTAATTATTACGGGTACTGCGCTGCAGTGGTTTGAATCAAATCTATCAAATTCCAATTTCTTCATGTAAATGGGGAGTTTTCTTCACACACTAAGGTTAATTATGGAGTTCCACAGGGTTCTGTGCTAGAACCAATTCTATTTACATTACTTCCCTTAGGTAGTATGATTAGAAAACAAAGCATACTTTTTTTTTTTTGCAATGTAGATGATAAGCAGCTTTTTTTTAATCCATGAAGCCAGATGACACAGGAATGTCTTAAAGATATAAGATATAAGATAACTTGATGACCTCTGGTTTTCCTTGACAACTTGGGTCTACTAATTTCCTGCTTCTACGTTCTGAAAAATTGAGGTTATTGTACTCAGCTGTATAAATCTTGCAACTATTGTGTCTAACCACAAACTTTCTCTGGGTGGCATTACTTTGGCCACCAGTAACACTGTAAGGAATCAGTCATTTTTGACCAGGATATGCCCTTCAGTACACATATTAAACAAATATGTAGGACTGCCTTCTTAGAAATATTCCATGTCAGAGTGAAGATGAACAACTAGTTACTTCTAGGCTGAACTATTTTAATTCATTACTATCAGCTTGTCTTAAAGACTCCCTGAAAAGCCTTGAGCTTATCCAAAAGGCTATAGCGAGAGTACAGGGACTCTGAAGCGAGAACACTGTCTTCTTTTCATTGTCTCTCTGTTGAGTCCAGAAATGAATTTAAAATCCTTCTTCTCACATACAAGGCCTTGAATAATCAGGCCCCATCCTAACTTATTATATTATTAGAAGGTATTCTGTTAATGTAAATATTTGCTTAGCCCTTTTTTTAATAGAAAAGATCGAAGATTTGGATGTTGAATAGTAGAAGATCTTTGTTATAAATTCTAATCTAGATTTTGTGATTTGGTTTAAATACAAGTTTATAACTAATCCACTTTTTTGGTAGTCTTGAATTACATAAAAAAAAATGAGAAGCAGTTCCATTTAGGAACTCCATGTAAATAGCGCACATTGACATTTGTCATCTTAAAGTAAAGACATTACAGTATTAGAGACACCCAGGCAAGGGTTAATTACTAATCCCTTTAGAGTCTTGGCAACCAAGGAACACAGAATTTGATCATTTTAAATGACACCCATCAAAAATTCCCATCTAAATCTCCCTATTCTCCAAAGCGCATGGTTGGGGTTTGCAGTTACGTTTATGGCTGTCACCAATAATAACGTATATATCAGAGATGGCGCATCCATCAGCTACAGCTGGCTGGTGACGGGAAGTGGAAAGAAAAAAAAGAGAAAACAGGAGCATATCACGGTCTTAATCAGCAAATATATTACACTTTAGCAACGGCTGACAAAAGAACCAGTCCCAACTCTGCACTTCCTGCCAATAACTTGCTCCTTATAATCTTTCACTGATTAAACATTCTGTAAATTATGCATGCACATTTTTATTCCTTACATATTAATTGTCTGACTAACCAGTTGATCGAAATAAGCTTCGACATCTTTTACTGATGCTTGTGTGTATGTGTGTGTGGTAAGTTGATTAGATCCACATGTTTTCCTGTTTACCTTGAGGCTTTTATGATGAATGCGAACAGTTTCCAAGAGGGTGAATATTGACATAAAATCTTAATTATTGGCAGAAACAGCAGAAGAAAATTTAAATCTCTCCTTCAAAGGTCCAGCAGTGATTCTCTGAGCTCTCTGGCAAACTGAGCCTTGCTATTACTACAGTACTCATTGATCCCTTTTTGTACGGTGTACAGCATGTCAGAATAGTTGCTCCGTCAATCAACACATCACAGGTTTTTTTCTCTCATAGTCCCCTAGCTCCATCTATTGGATATGCTCCCCACAGGCTGGGTGAGGAGTGAGGAGTCCGATAAATGCAGAAATCTGAGAGTTCTGAAAATATATCGAATACACATACTGCTATCAGAAGACAGTTGTTGAAATAATGACAAAAACATCATATCAGAATTTTGCAACTGTTTCTCTCCTGTTCATCAGAGGTCACATGATACGGTAATGCTTTGAATAAAGATTTGGAAACTGAAATCTTTGCAGAGGACTTGACATGAGCTGGAGCACAGACAGTGAATGCACCCCTCGGATTAATCGCTGTACATAATTAATGTGCACATATGTCACTGCTGTGACTGCTGTCATGGTCTTTTTGAGTTGTGAACTTTCTAGTTGTATTCGTTATCCTCTGTCGAGTCTTAGTTTGCTTTTCATGTATTATTCCTGAGCTTTTTGTTTTCATTACTTTTGCAGGCTCAGATTTGTTGTTTATGGTAGTCTTGCATTCACTGCTCAATTAGTTTTTGCTATCTAGTTTCTCTCCCTGCTTTTAGTTTGTTCACACTGCTTGTTTCAGGTGTCCTGCTTTCCCCTGTGTCTTACACTCAAGTCTCTGTCTCTGTGTTTGCTGTTTTATTTTGGTCATTTTTGGGCTCTTGTGTATTGTGTTTAGTTTTATTTCTCTTGCCTTGTTATCCTGATTTAGTTTGGGTGTGTTTACTTCTGCAGCTGTCCCCCATTAACCCTCAGTTTGTCTTATTTCTCTGTTGTGTTGTACTGTTTGCTTGCCTATGTGTTTTTCCCATGGTCTCCCTTGGATTTTTTTTTTTTTTTAACTTTTTTTTCATTTGCCTCTTGTATTTTTTTTTTTCCTTTTTTATTGTTTTTTTTCTTGTTTTTTGGTTCTCCTCCCACCCTTT
>VUQK01006619.1:4895-15773 GCA_015106715.1 Bujurquina vittata | reverse complement strand
AAGGCCGGGAATATTCCGCCCCGCTTGCTGGACAGTACCTTTTTTTTTTTTTTTCATTCCTGGCGACGAGTGAAGCACGCACCTCGACATACGCGCACAAAAATAAGTAAAGAAAAGAAATGACAGAGAAAGAATCACTTTTTTTTTATTCATTTATATTTAAAAGACACGGAATGAAGGGAGCGAAGGTTTCTGTACAGACGGTGCTTGCCGCAGATTCTAATCCAAAGCCTCCGGCGATCTCTGCATGAACTCCATTTCTGGTCTGCAAACAAATTAGGTTTCTTTTTTTTTTTCCTCTTTCTCTTCTATCTTGCTTTCCCTCCAGTGAAAATAAGGGGGGAAATTCAGGTGAATAAAATGCATTTGTTCATTTTCCTTTTTTTCTCCCTTCCAGTCAGCTTCTTTTCTCACCCCCCAAACTCAATTTTTCCTCGGCGTGCACCAGCTCGAGTGTTTCTTTTCTTTGCAGCGATCTCGCCTGCAATTCATTAGGCGGCAGTCATTTAATTTGTATCATTAGAAAACCATGTTTCCCAAGAACTATGGCACTGCACTAAATCTGATCCAGACAAAGTGCCTTTTTTTTCCTTAGCCCAAATGGACTTGCTAATGCACACCTCTCACTAAACAAGTGTTTTGAAGAAATAGAATAAAACCAAACAAACAAACAAACAAAAAAAACCCGTTTTAATATCTTAACATCTCTTCAAGTGTTTTTACACTTATAGAGAGCAGTTCTCCTTCTGGGCTCCGGTTTTAATTATGCAACAAATGTTTGACTATCCAAGTGAAATTTGCATGAATATTTATACCAATTCATTTGTTGAGTGTTGATTGTAATTACATGGAAACATGATTTATTGCCAAGATTACTGTGTTAGCCAGCCAGCCATAGAAAGACAACCAGGCAGAAATATATAAATATATGTAAATTTGCACACATATACACACACATAAACACATTCAGCATAAAGAAGCCCCCCCACCCCGTGGCTTGTGGGACATTTGATTATCAGAAAGAATGCACCACAGTGTGTGCCTGGCAGAGTTGTTTATAGTAGGTTTAAGTGTTTAAATGATGGAGAAGTCCACATTATTATATCGACAGCTCACCTCAGAATCATGTTTGCGGATTTTTACCCTGACCTGTAGCGCTGTGCTGCTTTGGTGTCAGTTTGGTGTTAGTTTTCAAGAAGTTATCTGTAGAGGACTTGGCCTTTTCTTGAATATAACGGAACTAAATTGCACTCACTACCCAAAGGAGCAAAACGATACACTTACAAAAAAAATCAGCAACAGTGGGTCTTCTAGTAAAACACCACCGGGTTACTCAAAAAAAAAAAAAAAGTCATAACTTTGTTCTAAAGCTGCGTCCATGCTGGCGACCAGAGATATTTGGTGACTGTAAGTGACTACAGCCAAAATGAGTGCTGGTGACGCAAAGTGGACGGGACCCAAGATCAATGTTTCGCAGCTTCCAGGAAGCGATTGAAGCAACAGGATGCCGCTGACTGACACATTACCAGGAAATAAATACATAATATATCTGCAAGGAGCCAGACCAATGACGCTATAAAAGTCAGCCATTGGTTTCTGAAGTCTTGTTCAGACTCCTCAAGAGCGTTTCCGCTGTCGCCATCTTGGCTCGTTAGCCAATGAGCTTGCAGTTTCATACCACCAATAAGATTCCATTTTGAATCATGCATGAACAAAATTTCCAAAATAGACTTAATTATTTTATCCATTATGACCCGTAAAGGGTGACTGAGCCCATAAAGTCAGCAGGAAAGTGTTCAGAAAGATCGAGTCAGAAAGACATTTTTCCATGCACCTCTATAGGACTGGAACTCTTCAGCTATCGCCACCTGGTGGCCTTTAGAATAGAATGCAGCTTTAAGGCACTTCCACATCAGCTTAATTTTTCCATACCCACACTTTATACTCTCTGTGGTGTGGATGCAGCTTTATGCCTATGTGCGCCAATCAAAAGAACTTTGCAGCTATGCAGCATTACAGCCAAGCGGATCTTCTTGCCACCTAGATGGATGCTTTGTTCTGTGGAGTGATCTGGCAGCCGTGTGCAGTTTGTATCAAATTGAAAATAGGTTGTACACCAATGCCTTTGTCTTTGAGTAATTTGGTCACAATTTTTGGAAAGAGACATTGCTGCTGAGTTTTTTAAATGTATTTGTATTTTTTTGATTATTTATTTTGGCGTTTAGTGGACCACAAGGCTACTGATGTCTAATCCAATCGTAGTCAAGAGAAAGGAGACATTTCTGCAGCTGATTTCTTCCAGACTGGGAAACTGGAATCAAAATAAACCAGATTAATAACAGAACTACGAGCCAGAGGGGGAAAAAAAAAAATGAGAATTTCGATTTTAGAGCGAACTATCCCTTTAAGACGGCCTGTCAGCACTTTTTGAGTAATTGGTGTCTGCCATGTGTAAATATCTGTTGACAGAAGAAGAAGTTTGACATGATGTTTTCACATCTGCCTCTACGCTCAAGTGACAGTGTTAGATGAGTTATGCGTGATGAACAAATTCAAAGTGCAGGCGCCGTGGCTGATAATAGATTGCACTTGATCAGGTGAAGCAAATGGGGAACGAACAGAGAAAGAACACGGGAAGAAAAGAAAATTTTTGAGTAATGGGCTTCTGTCCCGTGTAATATTCTTATGATCAAACAAGGAAACAAGGAGGGTAGAAGTGTGTGTGTGTGTGTGTGTGTGGTGGGGGGAGCAAATCAGAAGTGATAGAGAACATGAGAAAGTGATGAGGTCCAGTGAGGGGCAAGAGAGAAGACGTGCTGCAACAGAGGCGAGCTCTGACAGTGTTTGCGTGTAATTAATTAACGGCATTAGCCATTTGTTATGCCATTTATTCTGGTAATGACCAAGCCTGGTGTTTCGCTCTTCGCCCCGTGCTCATTCTGTCTTTCATTTCTCCTCTCTGCCATTACCTTTGTACAATGCTAAGACAGGGATTAAGAGACACAGAGAGTGGGAAAGAAATCAGGCTGATACAGTGAGAAAGAGGCCTTGGCTTTAATGACATGCTCTGTTACTGCTTAACGCAAGACACCGTTCAATAATGTGTTAGAGCAGGCTACACATATTGACAGCGTGAACCCACAGCTCATCAAGAAAAGCCTTTTGTGCGTGTGCACTTAGTCGCACGCTGTCAAGTAGGTGTGCCTATTTGTGTGCACCCGTCTTTGCCTTTGCACCTTGGCTCTCTGGCATCAAATCAGACCTCCTGGAGAGCTGAAAGCTTGTTCACCTTGTCCTCGTTTTAGTGGGAAAGTAAACAAGTGAATGAGGCTGATGCACCCCCCCCCCCAAGCTGTATTTAACACACAAATCTAGCTAGCTTCAATGTCTCCTTGGTCCCTTGAGTTCTAAACATGCTTTTGAAAGATTCCTTTGTACAGCCTCTTCTGTGTCCGCGTTGCAAGATCTTCCTTTTGAAAGTTTTCAGGGTCAGAGAAAGGCATCTAAGTTCCCTCTTTGTCGTAGAGCAGATCGTAGCTTTATTCTGGGGGCCAGGAAAGTGGCGTTGGAGTTGGTTTGGCTGTTAAGGTAGCTGTTAATACCAGTAGCTGTGCCCTTCACTGCAGCCTTCAACGTATCCTAGCCTCCTTATCTTTGCCCCCTTTTTTTCCTATGTCCCTACCATCCTGACTTGAATCCCTTCTATTCCCAAGGGACCCCACTCCCCAGCTGACATCTGACAATAAAAGTTTAAGAAAAAAAAAGTAAAACAGTCCCTTTAATAGTGACCCCCGGCCGTTTGGTTTCTCTTGTAGCCGTTTCGCCGAGTGACCTTCTCGGTGGTGAGCCAGCCCCAGGATCCTCACCAGCAGGGATCGCTGCAGAGCTGCTACGACAGCGGCCTGGATGAGTCGGAGACACCGAGCAGCAAGAGTTCATCGGGCCCCCGGCTGGGCGCCCTTCCCCTTCCTGAGGACAGCTACGAGAGGACAACGCCGGATGGCAGTGTCGGTGAGGCAGAGCACATGGAAAATGGTAGGGGCAAACACTGAAAGGAGATTTAGAAACCGTTAGGGTACAGGAATCACACATGCACATACTGGCTAGAGAATTCAAGCAGGACGCCCAGCTGTAGCTGTAGAAAGAATCACAAACAGAGTGCAGAAACATACAAGTGTCCCTTTTTGCAATGCTTCTGTTGTCAGCTCGACATTTCTCTGTGCCAGGTGTGGTGTGATGTGGCATTGGTGATGCAACGGCTCCTGCAACTTTTACTGAAGCTAAAGCTTATTCAGTGTACATCGTGTGAACACGAGGTCCGGGATTTATTGTAAACCCAAAGTTTCTATTTCTGAAACGGCAGGCTTATTTGATCAAAGGGGCTACAAGAGGGGATATGTAACAGACGTATTCCTTTAGATCAACACCTTTCAGACCGTCTTTATCCTTCTAGTTTGTTGCTGTGTTGGACTATTTTACAATTCCCGCTGAATTTCATTTGCCGTCTAGATTTCAGCTGGAGGGAGGATAGATTTTCAGTAAGATCTCTCTATCTCGTCTTGTGTTCTTTGAGATAAAGTAAAAGAGGTGCAACAGTGGGGGGTTAATACGCAATCTGAATTGTTTAGAAGCCATACAGGCAGCTGCTGCTCGGATTTGTGATTTGTGTTTGGCTTGAGGCCCTTACGAACGAGTTCAATTTGCTTCAATTAAGAGATTGCACTGATGACCTGTGTGCTGTAACGTATAAAGACTCTAGCCTAGAGAGAGTGAATGGGAGCAGTGGCAAAAAAAAAAAAAAAATCTTATTGTAAAAGCAGTCTCCTGATAAAGTACTGCATCTTCTCTTGCAGAACCTTCTCTCAGCTAGCCTGAGCTAGTTTCTTACCAAAGCCAAAATATGTGTGTATGTGTGTGTGTGTGTGTGTGTGTGTGTGTGTGTGCGTGCGTGCGTGCAGTGAGAGATGGGGGTAATGGTCCCATTCATAGTCTAGGAATCTGAGGCGATGCTTAACAAGGAGTAGCTGTCTTGAGAGTGCTAAGCCTAAGTGCAGAGGCTTCCCCACTGCAGCTTAGGATAAGGATATTCAAATGGCTTAAAGAGCCACATCCTCTCTTTTTAGAATGGAGTTGTTAGGTGGATGATGTCTCACCTTATTTTTAAATCAGTGCGGTCAACACAAAGTACCGTTACATCCACAAGGTGGAGCCTGGACAAAAGAGGGAATATCTTCCTGGGCTGATGTCTAGTTATGGATTGGCACTGACTCTTGACAAGCAAATAGAAAGTTAGCCAAATCAGACAGATGGGCACATCAAACAGGCAGTTACACCGGTATCCACAGTGAGCTTTTTCAAATTTTGGCCCTAACGCAGATTAAAGGGGATTTGAAACACTTTGATGTGAGCAGATAAGGCTACCTAGTGGATATTAAAAAAGTCTCAATTTTCCGACAATGGGTGCCCATTAAGTTGCCAAATTAGACTTTAAATTAAAAGAATCATTTTATTTTTGGTTTCCGGTTATAGGAAGAGGGAAAAGGGAGAGTCAACAGCAATGCGGTTAAACCCACAAGGCCGTCAAACAAATCCACTTTTAGAATAAGTATGGCACATATAGCGAAATACGTTAAACCAAAACTGGAACTTTTGACACCCTTAAAAGCTCTTGTACCGCATAATATAGCTGCACTGGCCCGATATATACGGCGTGATAAAGCCCATCAATTTTGGTTTTTAGCTCAGCATGCATGTGTTGCTAATTCCTCAGCTTCCGAGGGCGCTGGTGAAAAGCACACTGAAGCTTTAGAGGAGATTTGTTGGAGAACAGAGTCAAGGTCAATTCATGAATCAGTCTCCATCTAAGAGAAACAACATGCTCTGCTGTTGCTGCTCGCTATCTGTAGTGAGATAGGCTGAACTGGTGTGTGTATGTGTGTGTATGTGCGCAGGAAAGGCAAGGGAACAGTACATGTGTGATTGGAAGAAAGGGAGCGCATGTGAATGTTGGCTTGATACTGTTTTCAAATCAGCCTCTGCATCTCACAGTTTTTGCAGCACAGTTATACAAATTGGAGTTCTTACACAGTTTGTACTCCGAGGCTATGAGCTGCTATAATCTGGTAGGCAGCGGGGTGGCCTTGTGGTCTGAGAGACTGTAATTGGTCCAGGGTCCTGCGATTCAGTCCCAGAAAAAAGCATCTCTGTGCTTCAAGTTAAAGCGTCCTTGAGGACGATGTTGAGTCACTGGTTGCTCACTTATGGCAGGTCACTCTGAATGAGCGCATCAGCTAAATACCTAAGTGCAAAGCAAATGCAGTCATCTAAGGTTAGGGCAAATATTGGCAAACTGCTTCAACCTCTACAGTCATTAGCATCCTTCCTCGTGCTGTGGCAGGAGCAAACACAGAAACCAGAAGCAGCACATTTGCTCAGTGTTAAGGCCTTTTTAGAAAATCAAGGAGTTATGAGGAAGAAGGGAAAACAAAAGTTAGCAGATGGCTTGGTGTGGTGCTCAGCGCCGACAAGGGCATCATTAGAAACATGTAACTGCAGACATTTATGTGTGTAATGCAACAGCGGTTTGTAATGTGAGGTTCTGTTCCTAGATCTTGCTCGTCTCCTGAAATCTCAGCCTTGCGTCCAGAGGCATTAGGATCTGTTTGACAACTTTAAAACTGAGGATTTGAGATTTTTTCCCCCCGTGTTATCGATCCATCACGTTTGATTGCCATCGCTTTGTGCTGGGGTGAGATGCAGACAAAGGCGAGTGTCCGCTTTTCGATTCGGAGCGTTTTCCAGCTCTTGCTCGCTTGCTGTCGATCGATGTTCACACAGCGTGCGCAAACAATCGGCCTCCACCGCAGATGCTCACACTCATGAATGCACGCACGCGAGTAGACCCCCCCCCCAATTCCTGGCCAGAGACAAACACACACACATACATACATGACACACACTATCCGTTCACTCTGCCTCCTTCCTTTTCTTTCTATCCTACACAGATGTGCTGAGGGACCATGTTTTCTTTTCCTCATCTCCTTCATCAAGGTCATGTTTCCAAATTCATTATTTTCTGTTGGGTTGCTTCTTTCCGTGGGGAGTGCACAAAAAACAAAAAAACAAAAAAACAATACAAAAAGGGGAAAAAAACTAATAAAAAAACAAGATTCTTCCCGAACTGACTCCAAACAGGGAGTGTTGGGGGTCATCGTGGGAATATGAACACATTGTTGACCTTAAACCGGCTGCACAGACAATAACTGTGCCCTGCTTCAGCAGAGTGAGACACAGTCAAACACTCCATGCCAGCAACCGATGAGAATTTTACTGCACCTTTCCTAACGCTGCGGAATTTGTTCAGTTAAACAAAATTGAAATTTCATACTTTGGAGTTACCAGTTCAGAACATGAAATAATTCAATTTCACCATTACGCTCGAGCTCCGTATCACTCAGCAACGCCACTTAGTGCGTTCCATGAAGCCTCGATCTTTTTGATGCGCAGCTGCCCCCCCCCCCCACTCATTCATAAGCCTACCCTGGCGCTCATCAGATATTCATAAACATTTGGAGTCAAACACCCGATTAGGCTGTTACGGATGTCGAACAGCCCTTCCAGATGTACGGCGTTATCGGCGGGTCAAACACTTTTGCTCTATTATTGATCTCCTTATTGCCAGGGGGGGCAGAGGATTTTTCAATTTTTACCGTGTTAGTTCAAGTGCACTTCAAAATAACATGCTTCCACATTGCTCTTTCATGATGAGTTACGTGTCTGAGGTGTGCAAAGTGTTTTTTTTTTTCTCTTTTTTTTTGTAAAGGCTCTGCATGAATCTGAACAGCTCCCGGCACTGAAGATGTAATAACATTTTTCAGTACATCAGTGCAGCTATGCGGTGTGATGTGCTTGTTGCTGTAGGTCACGCTCCCAAGGATGTATTGAATTTGATCCACAACATCACATTATAATTTTTTTTTTCTTGTAAAAAATGCTAATATATCTATAACCTTTACTTGAGGTTCAGCTTTTGCCTTCAAACCTCAGTTGTTAAGTACACTGTGCTTGCAGTGGCTATGCTGAGCTAAGCAAGGCCAACATATACAATGTGGACACTTATTTTAATTTTCTGACCAAACAATCTTTCCTGAAAAATGTTTCTTTTTACTATATTTCTCATGTTATACGTGCAGCACAGCAATCTCCAGCAGGCAGCAGCATGCACAGTAGTTTACTCAACTCCTTATTTACCACTGCCTCACTGGGAAGATCTCGCAGAGGCTGAGGCCTGAGCTCGTTTATACTGACCGTGAAGCCAGATGAAGCCAAATTTACTGTAGCCTCTATGAGAGTGATAGCACGTCCTACTGGCTGCTAATGTTAGCATGCCTCCCACGTTTCTTTCCTGCTTTGGCTGGCAGACAATTACCCACCAGCGCATACACACACACACACACACACGCACACACGCACACACACGCACACACACACACACACACGTACATGCACATAGACCAAGTGCTATCTTTCTCCTGTCTGTCCTGCTGAGAAATCTCAGGGTACCACCGTTGGATTACAAACATCATCATTTAGCGTTGGCTAGCCGGCTCAATCGAGTGGGACAGACAAGTAGCACATCACAGCAGTTATCAGTCAGGTAGTCAGCGAGAACAAACACCGTCTGAGCCTTTGCTAACAAAATCACCAAGTACAAAGCAAACACTGGACAGACAGACTCAAATGCCCACTTTTAGGCAAGCACACACACACACACGCACACACATTCACGTGAAGCAAGTGCCCACAAAATGAGCTCTTTGCCATCTTTCACACACATCCACTCTTCATTCAGCGCAATGAGCCACTGAATCATTTTCCAGCTCTGTGAAGCACCTCACTAGATCACTTCATTGTTGTTGTTTCTCCATTTCCAAAGCTTTACCCGTTGGAATGCCGCTTTGCCTGGTTAATAATGTGCATGTGCGTGTTTGTGTGTAAGTCTGTTCATTAGGCGAGCCCAATTGTAGGGCCAGATGGCAAAGCGAGTTTGTTTAATTAAAACCATTCATATTTCAAGAGCCGAGCGGCAGCCGCGCTGGTCTTAGGTCTGATTTCCCTCAACTTGGTGGAGGGATGTGTGCGTGCGTGTGTGTGTGTGTGTATCTGTGCCCATTGATGTGTGTATGTGTGTGTGCTTCTGTAAACGGCAGCGAAAAACAAAAAAAACAAATCACTCAGCGGAAGGCAGCCGAGCTATCAATCAGTATGTTACACAATATACCCCCCCCCACCCCGCTCCCGTTACATTCCCCAAGGTCACAGCATACAAACACAACAGTGTTGATCTGAAATTAAAGTCAGTAAAGAAATGAAAGGAATGATAATGTTACATCTTTTTAAAGTCTATAAATTATTCGGATGCCTGTGCATTTTGCAGCAGGGTTTGTATTCTGCGTGTGCCCGCAGTGGTGCCGTGTGTCTCTCATTCATTTCCATCTGTCCCGCACCCCCTCGCCCCTTATTTTCTTTTTGTGATATCCTCAGGCAAGGGGACAGCATGGGAGAGAGAAAGAACAAGAGAACCTGGTGAGATGATGTGAGGAAAAGCACTGAGGGGGGACATAAAAAGAGGGAAGAGTGGCAAGACAGAGTGCATGAGTAACACGGCGCGCAGGAGCCCAGAAATGGATCGAAGGATGGGAGGTTGGAAATAGACCAGGAGATAGAGAAAGGCAAAAAAAAAAAATTAACAGACAACAGGAGAGCGACGGAGAATGAGAAACAGGAGGAAATCGTGAGGGATGGAGGTTACATGCATAGAGAAGTCGCCAGCAGGGAGTGGCAGTTGACAGAGAGATGATTGATCACTGCTCAGCCGGAGCAGGCAGGTATTCAAATCATACCCCAGTGTCACAGCCACGATCCCATCTCTCCTCACGCAGGCACGTTTGGACTTTAAAGCTCCTTCAGTGCTGCCTTCACTTCAGTAGCACAGCACACTGACAGAATTAGGCTTGAGGAATACCTGCTCTTAAAATGAAGTGGAGAAACCTGAGGAATCTGCAGGGCGGTAAGGAGGGAAGGCTTATTTATGTTTCATGATAACGGATCAGTTCAAGCAAAGTGCAACACAAATCATCCTCTCATTTACGTCTATTGGCATCCAGAAAGCCGCACGGAGAGTTTGCAGTTTATTTGATCTAGATTCATTTTGGTAAACCAATCCTTTAAATCAACTAAAATGCGGGAGAGGGGACAGATCCAAGTAGGAGAGGCTTTTTTTTTTAAAGACTCGAAACAGAAAAAGAATCGTTGCTATGGTTCTGATATTAGTACCTGCAGCCTGCCACAAACTAAAAACATACGTTGTGCCAGACGCACACACACACATATTGTGGCTGTCTGAGTGTGGATAATGGAATTGCTTCTGTGGTGCTTTGTGAAGCCAGGGGCAGACTGACACCCACTCCTGACAGAGATTACAAAAGCCATTCTAGCTGGCTTACAAACACCGATACACAAGAAAGCATTACACAAACCACAATGGCCATTTGGGGTTAAGAGAGAAAAAGTGCAGCTATTTTATATTGACTGGGTATGTATGGCATACATACACAACGAAAAGGTGAACAAATGTGTTTTAAAAGTGTCATTGTGCAGCAAGTGCAATGAGAGCCCCTCTCAGGAAGGGAGCCATATTGTTTCGTGAGGAATGCGTGTGCCGATTCCTCGCTTCAGAGATGCAGTTGGTTGCGTTTCAACATTGTATCCCTGCAATCTGGATGCCCTTTTTTTTTTTTTTTTGTGATAAAGCGCGAGCCGGCCCTTTTAAGGGGTTATGTTAAAAGAGGAGAAGGGTTTTTCCGGGGCTGGAGGGGG
>VUQK01006618.1:43484-56299 GCA_015106715.1 Bujurquina vittata | reverse complement strand
GCTTAAATTGGTTTGATGTTCCGAAACACTTAAGTGTGACAAACATGCAAAAAAAACAGGAAATGAGGAAGGGGGCAAACACTTTTTCACACCACTGTATAAGGCAGGAAGGGTACTTCACTCACCTGTCCCCTGTGCTCACCCAGCACCACCATTACAGAATCGTATTCACTTTTTGGGACAATGGTTTCCAGCATGTCCTGCTTCACATCTGCCACAGAAAATAAAGGAAACAGCGAATCACTCATTGAAGAATTGCTACAGTAATAGCCACAATGGCAGCACTCAGAAGTAGAGTTACCAGCAGATTCTGACATTTATATTTGCTAATAACCAATAAGGCAAAAAAAAAATAATCAAATAATTCCCCCAATTTGGGATTAATAAATAAATTCCCTGATTTAAGTCAGCAGACTAACCTCTCAGGATAACAACTAATGCTTCTATATCTGGGTTAAGATGTCTTATTTGTCTCCTGTCATTACTTACAAATGCAAATAATTTAAAAAAAAAAGATAATAAATGCTAAAGTATCCTTAGACAGCCGACTGCTCCAAGGTTATATTTAGGTAAGCGTAATCCTTCTCTTGCTCTCTAACAGGACTCTTTGCCTGCAGGAACCCAAAGCCTGTTCAAATGTGATTGCTCAGTAGAGCTCAGCCTGCAAGTCACTGCAAACAGAAACTTGTCCTGTGCCTTAAGATTCTGCAAATGCATATGCTGATATGGCTTTAAAGTGATCATTGATTTGAAATGACAGCACTGTGTGAATGAGTTGTTAGAAAGTGCATATCCAGCCAAAACAATACAAAGTTCATTTGAAACAAAACTCGTCATCACATAAAAGACATGAGGTGCAGAGGTTCTTAATCTGCAATGTACGATGTCAGTATTTGGAAGACACAGAACAACAGGTATTATTAAAAAAAATGTAGATCCCTCTCAAATTAACAAACTGCAGAATATATAAGTACTATAAAACACCTTAATTTACTAGATGTATTATAAAAAGCCCACATTTTACACATTTGCTGACCCGCCTCCAATTAGGCAACAGGAACCAGGAACACCACAGAGTGAGAAAACCACCACAGAGTGAGCCTGAGAAGGCACTAATGACTCACCGTCTAACAGTCTTCCCTCTTCGGTTCGGCACACACAGGTAGACGGTGTCAAGACATCCTCCACTTGCATCTACACACACACACACACACACACACACACACACAAAAAGACTGATCTTAAAAGCTCTGACAGAAACTCAATGTTTGTGATTATCACACCTCTGCAGCAATGTTTCATGCCTTTCCTGCAACTGGCAATAATTCTGCTGGCTGCTGCTACAGGGAAAAAAAGAAAAGGCAATCTAACTATAATTAAAGTCAGTCTCACAAAAAAGTGACCGAGTGTGGAAGTTGTAGTTGCTTTGGAAATATCACGATGACCACCAAAACTCATACACAGGTGCTATAAAACATAGCACTGCACAAAAACAACACTACAGGGCAGTTTCTGCTAGTGGCTAATCCAGCTGAGCTCAGTGAACTGTGAAACATGGCAACTGCATATGGTAAACACTTCCTCCCATTTTTACAGCTGAGACACAGACAAAGACAGACAATTTACCTCTATTTTTTTTTTTCTAGATTAAAATACTTAAAACTTAGCTGATTTTATAAGATGTTTGTCTCATTTTCCCCCTTGCTCATTTATAAAATCCATTAATTAGCACAGAGAGAAGGGAGCAGTCAGGATGCGCTGCGACACAGATTGCAGCTATGAGATGTGAAAGTTGGCTGCAAAATCCAACGGTGAACCGGCTGTACACCAGTGGAATTAAAAATGATCTCAACAAACTAGTATTTCTGCTGCTAAGTGAATAAAAGTATTTTAATTATTTTTTTTTATTTTAAATATTATACTATTTACCACTGCGAAAGGTCAGAAAAGTTGGGGGGAAAAAAATCCCACCTAAACCTCATGAAGGCACAATGAAGGTGTTGTGGCAGCATGCGATTGCCCAACACCTAGCTTAGCACTTCATGTCACAGTTTCCTTTAATTTGTCATCTGCCTGTACCTTCAATACGTTAATGTTAATCCAAAGCTGTGGCACGAAAAAGTACAACATCCCTTTAGTACCTTTGAATTGTAGTACCGGCCCCCTTTGAACATTTTGTCTATAAAACGAACTTTCAGGTCTCTCTGGAGCCAGGAGGGGGGAGCCGGTGGTTGCCTTGCTTCTTTTGCCAGAGGCTTATCTCTACGAAAGAAACAGCAGATGAACAAATATACAGCATGTTTAATCAGAAAACACACTATCAAAACTATAAATTGATTTAATACAGTGAATATAAAGCGTGGAGGATTTCCATTTATAACGCTGGCTAATGACATACTTCTTTTTTTAGTGGAAATGTACCTGTCCTGACTTGATTCTCTGTGTTTCCTCTTCCTGTCGTCTTTATCGCGCTCTCTTTCTGAGGACTTGTGTTTTATCTTGTCGCTGTTACTGCTCCGCTCCTTCTCCTCCCGCCTCTGATGCTCCTTCGCTCTCTCTTTTTCCTTCTCTTTTTCCTTTTCCTTTTCTTTGTGGGCTTTACTGAGGCGACCTAATTGTCGGGAAAAACATTATGGCATTACGAAAAATGTAGCAAATGACAGACACAGCAGTATATTAAGAGTGACTCTAAGTGGTGTTTATATTCTCAGAAGAATACTGCTGACTGCTCTAAGTACAAGCTGAAGCTAAATCGCTGTTCAGTGAAATGTCGCCATAAAGGATAAATCCTCCAGCACACTAACAAGCTACCTTAGATACTTAATTTTTAAAAAATAGAACTGTATTATATGTAATTACACTAGCAATACAAGAATTTTACATGTAATTAAAAAGTATGGCCTAACATAATTTTGGTATTTGGTGATATCTAAATGTTACAATAATTTAAGTGAAATTTCTTCTAATTTGCTATACAAGAACACAATAAAAAAAAAATTTTTAATTCAGGGTTACTCACTGAGGTCTTTGCTGTATTTCTCATATTCTTTGCGCTCCACCAGTTTAATGGCATACTGGCTTATTGTCACAGTCTTGCTGCCAATAGCCAGCTTCACCACGACTCGAGCATTGTCTGGATCAACACCTTCTATCTGCCTCAGGCAAAAAAAACAAAAGACAAAGTCAGAACTTGTACCAAACAAATTATCAGCTTTAGTTACACTTTCAGTGATTCCCACAGATTTAAATTTAGAACTTAGCGTATGTCACCTATATGTGTACACACATACTTGTAAAAGGCAAGCACCAAATAACTGAACAATATAATGAGGTGCCTCCCTCGGTGACAAGACTCCAGCTCCGCATCTTGACTGCAGATTGTTCTGCTCTGTGTACCGATACATGAACCAGTTCTCCATCTGCTGCAGGTTCTGTTTCGGGGAGGGGCCGCTGCTCAAGCTTGCAGCAGATCTACAGAGCTGAGCCAGGACTATAGCACTAGCTGTAGTCCAAAATGATGAAGCTGGAGTCCTTTCAACCATAGTACATGAGCCTAACAGTCAAGTGGGTTAAAAAGCCCTCCTCAACATGTCTGCCCAAATACTGTTTTACCAACTTCACAAAAATGAGTTCCATGTGATAATTTCAGAAATAAAACAGGATGGAGTTTGTGCTATTTTTTTTTTTTTTTTGCATGTTTGAACATGATTTGTACATGGTTTTGAAAAATGTCTCATTATATATTTTTCTATTTTTGTTCTTCTAAATGCTGATTATAAATAAAAGGAAAGAAGAAAGAGTGGGGGATTACAGAAATGAACGAAACTAAAATGGACCAGCTGAATGTTACAATGGGTGGACAAGCTCTCAGCACCGTTTGTTACAAATCCCTGTTGTTGAATTTCTGCTCTCCCCATTAATTAGAGGCCCTTACACACATTAGACAGTGGAAAGGTGAGCGGAGTGGACAGGAACTGGTCCCTTGTTAGCACAGACTGAACTTTCAAAATAATAGTGAAAAAAGTATTTACAATTAAATCATACACTTGTATGGCTAAAAAATAAAATTACACCACACAGATTCCAGTCAAAGTCTACCTTGCCATAGAGATCTTTATGTGGCCCCGACTGTACCAGCACACAACCCCCAGGGCCCATCACTAGTTCCTCCTCCTTTCCTTGCTCCTCGCCTGGCTTTGGGGGACGCTTACGTCTGCTGGGCTCCAGGTCCTTTATTGCCGAGCGATCTGCCCCAAGACCCAACCCTTTTGGACGTAGCTCGTGCTCGATTGGCTTCACATCTCTATAGCGGTGAGGCAGTCACAAGAATGAATCAATATACAGGGAGACGGACACGTACAGGTTGTAAAACAGGCTAAAGGTGGACACTGCTTCAGTTTTATAGGTGAAGAACAACGCGTAGTTTCTGATTATTACTAGTTTTATACAGCCTGTCATTATTGCAGGCTAATGAGGAAAATCACAGGAATTAAGCAGTTATTCAGTAATTGTAATAGCTGACAATTTGCCAGTTGACTTGCTGTTTCAGTTCAAATTTGAAAGCCACTGTGATACAAATTCAGTATAATAGTATTAAATTTAAATAAATAGTGAAGCGGGAGGGTCCATTTGTTACTTACTGTTTAAAGGTACGTCCAATGCCTTCCTCCTTCCTCCAACCCATCCCTTTAAGCATTGCAAGTCCATAAGCCTCGACAGGCACGCGGTCATAATCTGCCTCTGTTGACTGACAAAATTATTTTAGAAATCAAGACACATAAAATTCAAGTCTAGTTCAGACAGCGCATTAAAAATTCTTGAGGGGCTAAATGAGGTGCTTATGTAATCTTTGACTTATGAAGCACAAACAAAAAAAAAACTGTTTGTTGCAGCTGACAGAGAGAAACAGCTTGTCATGCCGGTCTTACGCAGCCTTTTGGCCAGAGGCTGTCAGACGCAGTCCCGGCTGACTAAGAGTCACCAGGCTGCAGCTACAGCAGCCCTCATCAAAGCAGTGGCCCTGCTCATCTCTCTCCACTGAAGGCTTTCCTCTGAGGGAGGCTGGAAGCCCCTCACAGAGGAGGCCGCATGAATATGAGCTCTGGGGCACCGTGAGCAAATTTTCCCTGACTCTCATGTTCTGCTAGTCACATCCACAGTGATAGAGAGCAGATATGGGACGACAGTGAAGACACGTGAGGCCATTTTATGGAAAAAAAACCCAGAAAGAGATCTCTGGGAGATGCTGCTGCCTGCCTGCCACCAAACTCTCACTGTACTGACAATGTCATCCATACTCATATGTGTGTGTGGAGCTGCATATGCACGCAGGGGTGTCTCCCAGTTGAGTGTCAGCACTTTCCCACACTTAAATTTCAGTCTGAGTCAAAGCAGCCTGTCGGCCAGACATTTTGTACTGTCAGGCATTTTCATTTGCTTTCTAGTAAAGGATATTGTCATCCTCACATGTGATACCAGAGATGCAACAGTTATGGTTTGTTTTTTTTATTTGGGGGAGAGGTTTTTCATTTAGTTTTAATGCAATTAATTTTAAAATGCTTAGTTTTAATTTAGCCTTTATTGGTTGTGTTTTTTGTTCTAAAACAATATGGGGTTAATTGTCGGAGCAACAAAATAGACAATAAAACATTAGAGTTTAAATAAATAAATGCACCAAAGCTTCCCCGGGTATGCTGTCAGGATAATTTTTACTAAATTAAGGCAATTTTTGTAAATACGTTTTTGATATACATATTATAGGATACATTATAGTATACACAAAACTATAACATTAAATATTACCAATTAATTTAGCAAGTATACAATATTCATTCCAGTTAGATTTAATTTTTTTTTCTAGTCTAATTTTTTCTCGTGTCAGCCAATTAAAATGTTTTTCACACCTAGTTTGAATTAACTGCAAGAGCTGTATATCAGTTCTTAAATTGTGATTTCTGTGGTATTTTCATTTCAGATTTTTCTCTGAGAATTATCCAAGCTCTATCATCTTTTCAATTTTCAGTTATGCAATACTGGGGAGCAGTAGGACTGCACTGAGTTGGACAAAGAGGCAGTTTGACTTCAGATTATAGGCCAGATTTTCCCTTCACTCCTTGTCTATATGCTCTAAATGACCACCAAATGACCTTCCTTTACCTCTAGCAGATTGAATTACATGGAAGGATTATTGTTAAAAAGTGGAAATCTGTTATTTCTGGTCCATGCATTGCTCTTGCTGATTCGAACGATAGGCGCTAATAAGAAATTGTCTTTTAGGATAAATAATCAGGTTTGTCACATTTAAAGCCCTTTAATTCTGTCATAATTAGGCATCAATTCTTTGGTCTCCAATTTTAAATTCATTTGCATTTCTAAATACTTTTTGTGCCTGTGACCTAAATGTCTACTTTGATTTTTTTTCTTTCATATTGTGTTGTTTTTTTGTTGTTTGTCTGTTTGATTTATTTTGAGTTTTATTATTTTGAGGTACTCGTTTTTTTGCACGTGTTTTTCCAGCAGTTGTGATAGGCTCCAGCCCCCGGCAACCCTGAATTGGATAAGCGGAAGAAAATATATGGATGGATGCGCTTTTTGATGTATTATTTGATTTCCCACCTTTGTTTTTACAATTGAGAAATTGTTCAAATGTGTTTAAAAAAAAACTGGTCTCTAGATAACCTAGACAATTAATTCCATGTTTTCCATCCATCAATTTATTTTCTTAACTGCTCGGCCAGTTCTGTCATAGGCCGGGAAACACCGTGAATGACTCACCAGTTCATCATAGAGCTAATGCAGAGACAGACAACCATTCACACTCAGTTACATCTATAGCCAACCTAACACACGTCTTTGAACAGTACGGAGAAAGCTAAAGTACTCGAGAACATGCAAACTCCACAGGTTCAGACCCAGGAACCCTTGTTGGGATCTTTCTACTGTACCCAGATGAGAATAAAGAGGCATCTATAAACAAACAAAAACAGTTTCTTCTTTCAGCTACTTCCTTTAAGGGTCACCGTTGAGAATTATTTTGGTACACCCATAGATTCAGCTTTCTTTCTCCCATGTACTGTTATGTTTAAACTCCTTGCACATAGGAGCGATGCAGGCATGTGGGACTTTCCA
Source organism: Bujurquina vittata (assembly GCA_015106715.1). NCBI lineage: Eukaryota > Metazoa > Chordata > Actinopteri > Cichliformes > Cichlidae > Bujurquina > Bujurquina vittata. The sequence continues at coordinate 49,171 of VUQK01006618.1, read as the reverse complement.
AATGAGTGTGTCCTGTTTTCTGTTCCAGTACCTTCATCTCCAAACAGATAAGACTTGTTTGCCCCATCTCCTACATATATCTTGTTGAACTGTGTTTGATCAGTGTAGGATAACTGGACTTCAACCCAGCAACAGTGTAATATGATGCTGTGGGATCTTGAATGAATTCCCTCACTACATTCCTGCATGTGCTGTACCAACTGAAATCCTTCTTGCAAGAATAAAAGTTCCATAATAGTCACCACAGCACCCTCATCTGTCAAGCCAGCTCTCTGCATGTCTTCCTTCAGTACACATCTTTGAGTCTCCTCTGTGGTCTTTCTCTTTTCCTCCTGCCTGGCAGCTCCATATTCAACACCCTTTGCCAAATGTATTCACTATCCCTCTGCTGCACATGTCCACACCATCTCAACCTCTCTTTAACTTTTCTCCAAACTGCTCAACCTGAGCTGTCCCGCTGATAAACTCCTTTCTAATCATGTCCATCTTGGTGACGCCCAATGAAAATAGCATCTTAAGCTCTGCCACCTCCAGCTCAGCCTCCTCTTTTTTTCAGTGCTTCTGTCTCCAAACAAAACATTATAGCAGATCTCACTGCCATCTTGGAAACCTTCCCTTTCACTCTTGTTGCAATCCTTTTGTCACAAATCAGCCCTGACACTAGTCACCACCCTGTCTGCACTCTCTTTGTCACCTCTCTGGTGTGCTGTCTGTAGCTTTGGATGGTTATCCCAGGTATTTAAACTCATCTACCTTCACTACCTCTACTCCTTGGAGCTTCACTGTTACACCTACCTCCCTCTCATTCACACACGTATTGTCTTGTTTCTAATGACTTTCATTCCTACATTATCTTCATTCTGCCTGACATCATCCGTCAAGCTATCAATCACCATCGCAAACAAGAAGGGGCTCAGTGTAATGCCTAATGTAATCACATCTCTATCTTGAACCCATCTGTAACTCATACAGCACACCCCACATCTCGTCCTCATACATGTTCTGCACCACTTTCACATACTTCTCTGCCACTCCTGCCTTCCTCATGCAGTACAACAGTTCCTATCTTGGCACATTATCATAGGTTTTCTTTAGATCTACAAAGATACAATGCAACTCCTTATGACCTTCTCTATACTTCTAAACTTCATATAAAAGATAAAATTAAGAATGTCCTTCAGCAGAGTATATGGCCAGGATCATATTCTGTACTGCACAGCAAAGAGAATATAAATTCTTTATATTTGATTTATGTCCTTGTGTTAGTCTCCATACTTACAGATTCAGGCCTCAGGTCCACCTTTACATGGTCTCCATCCTCAAAGCCTTCTGGCACTTTGTTTTGCATCAACAAGGGGATACTTAGGTTGAGGCTTTCTGACTTAGGGCCATTTTGCCACAGCTCAAGTTGCCTCCGTGAATCTACGAACAGGAGTTTAGATAAGTTTTAGTCGATATATGGGAGCTAATGGTCCTCCCCGCCCTGCCTTCCGCATACATACAAACCTTCGATGAGCTCCTTAACAGCCTGAGACTCCACAGAGTCATTATCTTGGGTTGTCTCCTGTGTTTTGCCTCCATTTTCGGAGTTCTGGCCCGTTTGATGCCAGCGGTTCTTCTGGATCAGAGGGATGATGAGCTCCTTGGGTTTCTCGGATGGTTTTGAACTGCACCAAATAAAGAAATTAAAGAGCTAGCAAGACTTTGCGTTTCCAACTATATCTATACGACAATTACCCATGGGTATCATTTGTTAACAAAGTACTATGATTTCAATAATTAGCTACGATTGGGAAACTAACTACTACCCTGCAGCGGAATATAATGTTAGCATTAGCCTAAAAAACATACCTTTGCAGTTCATTTCCATCAATTCCAGTCAGGTAATCTTTGTCGGCTTTCTTGATCTGAGCGTCGCCGCTCAACGGTTTAAATTTACTGGCTGTTTTGGTGAAACCAAACGACACGGCCGCTGTTTTTCTCTCTCCTTGCTGCTCCTCAGAAGAAGCTACGGGCTTAGAGGAACCCGCATCTGCTCCGTGCGACGCCATTGTTTGTTTGTGGGGAGAATGACGTACACGAAAAGAATTATGGTGGTTGTAGTTTATTCGCTGAACGTGAACGGTTTCACTGCAGTCGCAATTTACTACATCTCCCGTCATGCATCAGAATTAAAGGTACAGAGTAGTTTTGACAGCGACACGATGGACAGGTTCCGTCTCTGTTGTGTGATTTTAATCCACTGGGAAGAGAGAACAAGTTAGACAGGAAGCAAAATAGAGTTTTTATATTTAGAGCTTAAAAAGGGAAAATAACCAAGTGTGTCCTTGATAATGCTCAATGCAATGAAACTGTGTGCCTTTAATTGAAATAATAACATTTAAGGCGTTTTAAATTGACCTGTTTGGAATATCTGGCTAAATTATAAGAATATAAAACTTTTCCAGCTTATTTCAGCTTAAATTTTATAAGTTTATAAGGGTATTTCCATATTAATATTTTCATCACTTCACAAGAATTTAAAATCCGCTTTCTTTCGTCTTTCGAAAAGCAGTAGCCAGTGGTGTATCCGGGCTCCCATACATCCCAAAACATACTTGCAACATTCCTGAAGGGCAACCTAAAACCTTTTTTACTGCAAAAACATGCTTGTCAACGCCAGATTAAATACCTTATACTGCAAATGCGGCCTAGAAAGCCTCCTGTTCTCATCTTGTTCTCACGCCTTTAACTCGTAAGCGAAAAGTGATGCTGCTGCCGCTGCAGCTGCTGCAGGTACAAAGAGACCTATAGGGGCGGTACTTTTAACTCTTTTATTCCCTCCCCTCGGTGCTCCTTAACTTCTCAACATAACCTCACTTGCCACTTATGCTGCCATTGTTTCTTATGCTTCAAAAGTGCATTTTAGTTGCAGGAGCTCCAGCCTATAGCCGCACTTTCAGTTGGACAGCAAAGCCCAATCTAATCTTGTCTTTCTCATTACGCCCCGAGAGCACCGCGCCTGCAGTTCAATGACACCTCTACCCGCTCAAATCGATAGTACCGATGCTTGTCTTTTTGTTAGCTGCTGCAGTTGCATCGGTAAACAATTAACCTGCACGATCTGGCAAACGAGGAAGGAAGGATTTGACGCGAGTAAAGCGGACATGGAGGTAAGTCCAGCTATTATTGCTGACACTTTGCACAAGTTAAAACATTGTGACCACGTCTCTCATCCGTCCTCCACGCTGTTTTTGCCTGTAGCAGTGCAGCATCTGTTACAAATTTTGAGCGGCCGCTGTCACATTTGCCCGATAGTGTGTGTGCATGTGTTATTTCCCTCTCTCTCTTCTCCCCTCTCTCCCTCTCTCTCTCTCTCTCTAAGATCACCGCGGCTCTCAGAGCATCACTAGTGTCCAAATATATCCCGTCAGCCGCGCACATCGTATCTGACTTTGTCTGGGATACAGTGGCAGCATCTACACATCACTGCATTCCCACACCGCTTTTTTATTTTTATTTTTTAAATTACCCACCGGACTGCTGCTGCTGCTGCTCCTGCTGCTTTTAAACCAAGCAGCTCCTCTTTATTAAGTATACTGGCTGATCATTTAACCTCAGCCGGGTCAATGTATATAGACGCGTTCAAACGGATCCTCTTTGAAAGGCTCAACTGCTTGAAGAGGATGTGTGTGTGTCAGCGGCAAGGCAGGTTAGTATTTCCCTAAATATGAGAAATATGAGAATTTGTTGTGTGTAAGCCAAGTGTGTGTGAGGTGAGGTGAGGTGGAGGGGTGGAGCAGTGGACTGAGAGGAGAGAGAGAGAGAGTGTGTGTGTGCATGTAAACTAGTCAGCCTGTGTGTGTGTGTGTGTGTGAGATAGAGAGTGTGAAGAATGTGGGTTTGTGATTAGGGTGGCAGATCTTTTGGATAGCAATGTCAGTTTTAACAGATTTAGAAGCTGGTGATTGTGTGTGTGTGTGTGTGTGTGTGTGTGTGTGTGTGTGTATTTGTGTGTGCACATGGACTCATGAATAGGCTTGAAAAGTTTGTTGAGACACATTTCATAAATCTACTTGCCTGTTTTTTTCCCACCACTCTTCAATCTCCTGCTCCAGAAATTGCCTTAATGAAATGTGAACACAAGCCTATGCTTGATGCACCTGCACCCATTTTGCCCTCAGAAATAGACTGACTCGCAAAACGTACTCTATAGTTCACAGCCAGGTGTGTGCATGCATGTGAACAAGTGCCTGGCAGCTCTCTGTACGCTCTCTCTACATGCCTGAGTGTTTGAGTGTTTTGTTGCATTTCAATCAGGGTGTGTCCCGGTTCGATAAAGGCATCTTGTTTTAAAGTGACAGATGTGCAAGCCTGAGTTAATAGTGCACATTTCTCTGGGTTTGGAGAGCAGTCGGGGTTATGCTCTTAATATAAATCTTTAATTTGTTGGAAGAGAAACAGATACATGGTGCGTTAGGCAGTCCTCACAGTCATTTTGCCCTAGCTTCACCTATTAGCCCAGCACCTGCTTTGCACTAGAAATAACCAGAGCCTTTTATCCTACATTTGTCCTCCTTTTGTTTCCACTTTTCCAGCTCAAATTTTAACCACCAGTAAGTGGAATTTCATGTCAACTCCCCTTTCACCGCTAACAAGAGGGGAGGATGAAGTGAGGTGCATAGTAACGCATGTCATCTGGGAGTTGGTGATTGTCTAATTATGTACCTCCTGTGTCCTTCTGCATCATGCATATTCATGCATTTTAAGGTGTGGTGAAATCAAAGTATGTGTGTGTATGGCTTGTGTGTGTGTTTACCCTTGACAGGGCAGGGCTACGCAGGCACATTCTCCCATCTGTGGTCCAAACCTTTGCTCCCAGCCACTGCTTTTGAATTCTACAGTTGTAGCCTGCTCTATTCTTAGTTCTCAGCGGTTTGTGTGCAGTCTGATATGAAATTTCAACAACAGCAACAACAACAGCAGCAGCAGCAGCAGCAGCATACCCGTGCTGGAACTACCTCTCGTGGCCATACCTGTACACACTGAGATTCAGTTTGGATCAGCTAAGCTGCCTTTAAGTGGTTTGCTCTGACCGAGGTAGAAAATCAATAACTAATCAATGTTAGTGTGTGGAGTAACAATTTACACAGTGCCATATTTGAAACGTCAAGAAGGCAATGAATCCTTGTATCCTTGAGTCAGATCTGAGTTGGACAACTGGGATCAATATCAGGTGGTGAGACTGGCAGCAGGATCGGGCGGGGGTCACCTTCACCCATCCCCACTGAATCAGCAGTATCTCTCTCTTATGCACGCACAACTGAAGGCAGACACACACACACACACGCGTACGCACACTCCAGGGCCTGCTTAGGTTACCAAACTGCGACCTCACAAAAATGCTCATTAAAGTGAACTGAACCCCCCCCCCCCATTTCCTTATGAATTATTCATTTTGTTATTATGATTTCAGCCATTCTTTCGCGAGGTTACCGCACCCTTCTCTGTTTGGATTCTGTTTCCTTCCCGGCTTCCACTGGCTTTCTTTTTTTTTTTTTTTTTCCCCTTCCCTTTTTATTTTTCTTTTTTTTTTTTTTTTTTTCCTTTTTGTTTTTTTTTTTTTTTTTTTTTGTTTTCTCCCCCCTTTTTTTTTTGGTTTTTTTTTTTTTTTTTTTCTCCCGGCCTGCGTGTTTTTTTTTTTGTTT
>VUQK01006618.1:9038-22596 GCA_015106715.1 Bujurquina vittata | reverse complement strand
CCCATTTCTTCTCCGCCAGATCCCCCCCCCCCCACTCCTTTTTCTCATTGTGCCCCTTACAAGTGAAACAATGTTTGTTGAATAAGGTTTCCAGAGTAAATAATAAAGAGGAGAGTCACCTCAAAAGCTAATTCCCGGTGCTTCTTCGTGAAATCTGGTGACGCTTAGCTCGTGCCTTCCCCACAGACTCCTCCCTCTGTAAGGGTCAGAGTGCTGCCTCTGATTAAAAAGCCTCCATACATTAGCATCCATAATTTATAAGAGTTTAATGGGAGCAATAAATGTCATCCTCACCTGCCTTACCTGTGACATTGACGAACACATTGCTGCAGCGAGGCAGCGTTGTTCGTCCTATCGCCTGCAGAAAGCGCAGTAAATGGTGACGGCTGGTGACCTTGCTGCTGAGTTCACTAATCTAATGTTTCCCTCAGCCCATTTGGATCTCCATGAGCCAAATGGAGGGGTGGAGGTAATTTCATTTCTGCTTTAGCAGCTGGAGCAGATGGCTGATTCTAAGAATATAGTCTATGATCTCAGGGGATACATAACAGGCGTGCATGCATATGTTGTATGAGGTATAAATGTGCATAATTACATGAGTGAATATCCTTATATACATATATATTATTTACCTTTATATGTCCATTCATCCCAATCTTCATTTATTTCATTTTACTGTTACATTTTTTCATTGCATCTCTGTTTCTTAAGAAAAGGCATCTTTCTCCTGCCCTTCTCCGTCTCAGGGAATTACTACGGCACACCTCGACCCGTTCACGTCAGTGCAGAGAGCCCCCCCATCACCTACCAGGAACACCGCAACCTGCTCAGAAACTTCCGCACGCGCAGCAAATCACTCAGCAACCTGGAAAAGGCTGCACCAGAAGGCCTACACAACGAGGAAGACTTGGGCCTGTCAGGCAAGTGTCACTGAGCTAAGCGTTGGCTGGTGTGAGCCATAAATATCAATCTAAAGATGTCAATGGAATCTGCATCTAAGTCATCATAAATGAAGCACTGGAGTTATCAGGCTAGTTTTATAGTTTAAGATCTAAAAGGATTCAGCAGCTTAATACCGCATCATCCCTCCATCAATAGTTTCAGTCTCCAGTGCCTAAATTAATCAATCATTAGCATGATTAGTATGCTCTAAAATCTCAGTTGGGCTGCGGCCTCATTGATTCCTGGCTCACCTCCAAGGCAAGGTCAAGCTGCCTTGGGTCAAGCAGGCAAAGAGGCAAGTAGACAGGTAGGCAAGTGTGCATGCAGAGAGTAAGTCGTATGACAAGAAAGCACGATTGCTCGACTCAAATCATTAGGTTTCCCAAATATACTTATTCTTGAGCTTTTTAATAATAATGCTACGACCTATGAGCAGCATTTCTTTGCCAAGCTAAAGCCAGTTGGACCTACTCTTTGTGTACAGAGAGGTTATCCGCCTCGGACTCAACGCGCGGTCTGAATGGTTTTTTGATTTTACAGTTGCAAAAATGTGTGGTAGTTTTTGTGGAATTTTTGTCCAGCTGATGCATTTTTAGATTTCAAACATTTATTCAGTCCGAGTAGGCGCACTTATTGCATTGTATTTGTATACTGTATTATATATATCCCAGAGAGAGAGTGTAGAATAGATGCCTAAAAAAGTAAGTTAGAAAATAATGAGAAATAAACGTAAATTACCACAAAGACACAAAATTAGCAATATGAGCAACAAAATGTCAACCATGAGACACAAAACAGCCAGATGGAGATGCAAAAATGACCGCAAAAGACAGAATAACCGTAAGAGATGCAAAATGATACACCAAAAATTACTGTGTGGATTCAAAATAACCACAAAGCAATGAAGCAAAAAAAAAGTGTAAAAGTTTGGCAAAACCTTTGGAGGATACAAGACACAGAATGATTACACATTGTAGCTGCATCCTTTATAGTTGTTCTGTATCTGTCTGGTGTTTTCTTGCTTTAAAGAGTAAAAAATAGAGAGGATCAACAGTATTACCCTTTGAAATGTAGTGTACAAGTTAAAGGAAAATAACCCAGTGAAATTTACCGAAAATAGTGCACTTAAATAGATTGCAGGCACAAGGAAGTGATGGCAACAAGAAACTAGTACACAAGAGCTGAACAGAAGGCGAGTATGAGATTAAATGTTAGGTAAAGGGAGCACAGCAGCAATGTGGGGGGGGCGGGGGTGGCAGTGGCAGGTAGGGTGGCTGAGTGTTAAGACGGGTGAGGGCAGGGAGCCAGAATGGGACAGAAGATAAGAGAGAGGCGGGCAGAGTGGGAGGTGAGAAAATCAGGGAGACAGCTATCCAGATTGTTAGAAACGTGCTCCAAGCAGTCAGGTACCGCAGCACGCAGTCCAGACTGGAGCGCATGAATGCAGGATGTAGGCAGGATGGCGGCTGAGAGAGCCGTCCAACACCCTGACCTCTGCTGAGTCATCTTTTGAAGCGATACCGCGTGGGTGGATGGGTCCAGCAGCACTTGTCGCATGCAGCAGGACTCGGGACTCTCAGCATCAGGTCCGACATCTCTTAGATCCATGCTGGAGCTCAGAACTGAAGGACAACTCCAAGGACAGCTAGGAAAAAATATGCTTATTATCCATCTATTGGTAGCGTGGCATGCATGGTCACACGCTCTTCCTCCTTAGAGGAAGGACAAAGACAGCTGAGATGCTGACTTCAGGACTTTTTACCTGACAACCCCCAATGGAAATGCCAGCAGAAGGTCATTACAGTTTGCAGGAGAGACTTTTTACCTGCCACAGCTGTTAAAACTACATCGGTGTTTAAGTCTTTATTTTCTGTCATCACATTTAAATGTCACAGATTTCCACGTGTGTACTTGATAATAAAGATTATTCTATTTATAATCACAGGAGGCTCTGCAGGCGTTAGCAGCAGCGTCCCTCTTGGTCACCGGTCCCCCGGTCGAACACGAGTGTCCAGTAGCGGAGGTGAAGGTCATGTCGTAGAGAACGGCATCATCGGCAGCAGGAGTGGTGCCAGAGTGAGAGGCGTGATGCCCGATCACTGGGAGCAGGCCTTCAGTGACCCAGGAGAGTCAGTTTACATAGAGTAAGTGTTCGTTCCCCTGTTAAAGGAATAGTTCAACATTTTGGGAAACAGTGATTAATATTAAAAGGGGGAGCTCGTGATTTAGAAATTACTCTCCCACGTTTGTGTTTGTGCAGCACGTTCGCACAGGATAAATGTAGTCTGCGTTTTATTTGAATTTACTGACATCTGTGGCTACAGGCCTAAGATTAATAATAACAGGCTATTATGCATAATAACAGCCAAGTCTGTTGAAAGACAGCAAACATGTTCATTACTGATTCCTATCATTGCAGTTATCCATCTCATCGTTTTTTGACATTTTGCTCTTCTGCTGGAGGATACGAACTTGCTCTTTCTATGAATGGGTCTTAATGCTGTGACAGTAAACCCTTATTAGTGCCAATGCAACCATCTTAACTCTCAGACAGGAAAGACGCAGAAGGAAGGTGTGCAAAAGACAAAAATCAAAAAAGGCAGAAATTAAAGATATGTCTATCTATCTATCTATCTATCTATCTATCTATCTATCTATCTATCTAGCCATAAATATTCTATCTCCCGTTAAATTCAGGTGTTTCAATTTCTAATCACGTTCACTTTCCTCACTATTAAATATTCTACAGTCAACTGTTACTGGTGGAAGTGACTGGGAACGACAGCAGCTCAGCCACAAAGTGGTAGGCCCCCTAACACGACAGCGTGGGGTCAGTGGATGCTGAGGCACCACCAACTTTCTGCAGAACCAGTTGCTGCAGACCTCCAAACTTCATGTGACCTTCAGATTAGCTCAAGAACAGTGTGTTGAGACCTTCAAGGAACGTGTGTCTGTGGTCAAACAACTACATCCAAGCCTCTGACTGCAAGTTTAGTGGAGGGGGGGGGGGGGTTATGGTGTGGGGCTGTTTTTCTGGAGTTGGGCTCCTTAGTTCCAACTCTGAATGCTTCAGCATACCAAGACATTTGGGACAATTTGATGCTCCCAACTTTGCGGGAACAGTTTGTGGATGGCCCCTTCCTGTTCCAACATGACTGCGCACCAGTGCGCAAAGCAGCTCCATAAAGACGTGGATGAGTGAGTCTGGTGTGGAAGAACTCGACTGGCCCTTGCACAGAGTCCTGACCTCAAACTGATAGAACATCTTTGGGATGAATTAGAGCGGACACTGCGAGCCAGGCTTTCTCGTCCAGCGCCAGTGTGTCTGACCTCACAAATGTGCTTCTGGAAGAATGATCAAAGATTCCCATAAACACTCCTAAACCTGTGGAAAGCCTTCTCAGAAGAGTTGAAGCTGTTGTAGCTGCAAAGGGCGGGCAGACATCGTACGGCAAACGTTATAGATTAGGAATGGGATTCCAAGATTTAAATGTAATTGACATCTACTGTATGTATTTATCATTCTTTTCATTTAATTCTTAAAAAGTGAAAAAGCAATTTCCTCAAATTGTTCAACAGCTCTTTTAAGCATGCTGGAAAAAGACGGTCGGGAAAGTTTGGGTGTCCGTTGATGGCAGTCATTTCTATTGCACACTGAAAGTGCAATAAATTCCAGCGCTGTCATGTTATATCCAGCACTACTGTGTTTCTGAAGACGGCGGCTTTCCTTTTCTTTCCCAATTTTGTCTCTCCAAGGCGCAGCCCAAAGAGGACCAGCTGGCAGAGTCAACGAGCCTCAAGCAGAGAAAACCTCTACAAAAATGAATGTGAGCTTCTTTCTTTTCTTTTCTTCCTCTTTCTCTAATGCCGTGTGATTATTAAAACACCGGCGACCGATTTTTAACTATTGAACAGCCTAAATGAAGCTATATATTTGTCAGAAAGAGAGGTAGCAGCCACAGCCGGCTTGTTAGAGCCAAATGAGATGGAATGAGCTTTTAGCTGAACGGAGACGTGTAAGTGATTAAGGTCTGAAGCTCAGAGCTGCTGGCAAAGAGCCAGACTCGCTGCTGGGACTGGCGGGGTTGACACGTGTTTGACATGTGACTGGCAACTTGATTTCATGATTTGGTCACATCATTTGTTGTTTAGAGACGTAATCTAGTCGCAGATGGCTCTCTGTCATGATTGGAAACTCTGTTGCTACACTGTGACTCAGGCTTGCCTCAATAAAGCGCAGTACCCCTTTCCCACCAGCAGAAGGTGATATAAGATTCATTCTGATCACAGATACCTGATGGGATTTCTTTGCACAATCTGGTACAAACTGTTTCTGTGCTGGTTCAGACGTTCATTTACATGTTCACAACTTGAAATGATTGCTGCTTCTGTCGCCACAATTAAGGAAGGATTAAATTAAGACGCGAGCGTGGAGGGAAAGGCGCAGGCTGCACCAGCACAGATTTCTTGATGCAACAGTAAACAGTAAATAAAAAAGACCTAGATTACTCCACAGAGCTGGGTCGAGCTAAAGGATTATGTTGCCATTTTAAGGTGATCGTCTGTAATGGATTCTGCTTTTAATGTAATCGTCCCACCATATGCTTTGGTTTGTGTTGTATTTTGTTAAAAGCCATCTAGTGATTGGTTTGCAGTGTTACAGCTCTCTCTCTCTTTTCCCTTATTCCTAAAACCTGGCAGTTTTAAGCATCAAACTGTACGTAAACACGCAGGACGCTCTTCACTCTTTTCTCTGATACCACACTGGTGGTATATCATTTTTATATTCCTTTCCTTAAGTACTGTCATGACTTTTTCCTTGGAGGTAAGCATCATTATTAACCCATCCTGTCTTTTTCTCTGTCTCCATTTGTATGGGTGACTCGCAGGGTTCACTGACGAGCCTGGGGAGCTCAGGGGTTTCCCTGTGCACACACACTTGACCAAAGGCGCAAGAGGGTTTGGTTTCAATATTGTGGGGGGAAGCAGGCCGAGAGAGTTTCTTCAGGTGTACAGCGTGACTGAAAGTGGACCGTCGACTATTAAGACAGGTAAAGATGACACAGTATGTATCAGGGTTGAATAATGTTTGGATTATTGCAATAGCCATACTTATCTGCAGACTGAGTGCTGCAACCCTGATTGCTAACGTCTTGCAAGCGTTGAAACAGAAAATATTTAATCAGAAGTGCATTTTTCCTTTTTTTTTGTTCTCTCCGTCGCAATTTTTGTAGTTTTAACTGTGAAATCTTCCACAGAAAGTGTGTACAGTCAGTTCTTAATCTTTATTGCTCGTACATCCTAATCTAGCTATCATGCATAAACAGCATTGCACATCCTGTCCACAGACACACTCGTGCAAATGCACCGTGCAGGCACGATATTTCTACTCTAGAAAGCCGGAGCACAGGCTGCCTCTGCAGGGACTGATCTAGTTCATATCTGTTAATAGGCTGGTTTAGGAGGATTACTTGGTGGGATTAGTCTACACACACACACACACACACACACATACAAAATACACAGACTGTGTTCCATTTGAAAACATGCATCTGCACACTTAAGCATATGAAACTAGTCAGAAGGGTTAAACCTTACATACTGTTTGGGTCAAATTTGACCAGTTTTGATGTTTGACTGCAGCAAAAATAACCTAAATTTTGTTTTTTTAGCCTGAAATTTGATGACTTTTCCTAAAGTGACTCAAATACACAAGAATTTTAATATTTTTAATTTTTATCCTGTGGTACTGGCATTACAAATCTTTACTGAGGCTGTTTTGGGTCAAATTTGACCTGTATCTGCTGAGATGGATTTTCGATCCACCAATATTGGTCAAATCAAGGAAAATTTTGTGTTTTAAGGAATCTTACATCTGTACATGTCGTGTCTGTGTGTATTTTTTACGGGCCATTGGTGATAGAGTTCAATTCACTTTTATTTATATAGCGCCAAATCCCAACAAACAGGCGCCTCAAGGAGGATGTTGACATTAACATAAGAAAGGTTCAGATTCCTGCAGAGACAGAAACCTGTTGGTCTTTGAAGGATCACTGGAGAATCGCCAAAGAGTGCAATAGTAAAAACAGCACAGGAGTGAGCATATATGGTGCACATTAAAGAATGGAGGTCATACAGAGGTCAGATGGTGCCTTGACACAGATATGTGTCAAGGCACGGTCTTTGAAACATTAGTTAAGGATTAATCATTCGTTTATTAATGTCAGATAGGCTAGTTATACATTCTAAATTGATCTGTAGCTCAGAATTTGGTGTAAACACTGGCCCAGGTCACAATTGACTCAAACCATACTGCAGTATATGTGATAATTATTTCTCTGTCCCTTTTGTTTGTGTTCTATTAGCGGACATCTTGGTGTACATCAATGATGTTTGTGTGTTGGGAGTGTCTCACAAAGAGGTCGTAGAGATGCTCAAGTCAGTGCCTGTGGGCCACAGTGTGGATGTAGAAGTTAGAAGAGGGTATCCCATGCTCTACAACCCCGATGGCTATCCAAAGCAGGCCCAATTAAGGTTACTGGACAGCGGGGACTCCCTCCTACCACCCACCACGACCCAGCCTCAGCCTCTTCACCAGCTACCTCGCCTCCAAACACCTTCACCCCAGATGCAGCACTTTAACGGGGTCCACAGTGATGGGAGGTACATGGAACCCGGCGTGGCTCTGGACACAAACGGAAATGCCATGTCTGTCGCCTCCAGACAGCTGCCCCATTACAGACGCTCCAGCGTGAGCAATGCTGTCTCTTCGTCCCCTGTTCGCCCACCTCGTTCCCACAGAAGTTTAGCCAGGCTGCAGTCACTCGACCCAACGCTGGCAAGCCAAAGTGACAGCGAAGTTGTTTCTGCAATTGGTTCACACAGGTAGCTCTTTAAATGGGTTTACACGAAACCTAATTTGTACCTGAAGAAGTTGCATGTAAAGTGATTAATTCATTTTTAAAGTTCATCAATAGTTTTAAAATGAAGGAGGGTATGTTTTAAGGCAGGAGTGGGCAATTGATTCACCAAGAAGCTGATGTCAGTTCTTCTCAATATTAATTTGATCTTGTTATGAGCTTATTGGTGCAGCCCTCCCAGTTTCTCGTGTGGAAAATGAATTGCCCACCCCCGCTTTTGGGTTGTGGCTAGCTTGACAAGTTCATCATCAGTCAGGAAGCCAACCATAAACTGCATTCAGCTTCTCAAATGTAAGTGCAGTTTGCTGGGTAGTTGTTTTAAGTGATTAGTTGTGGTGAGAGACAACAGTAGGATTCAGAAGATGGACATTATTTGTAAAAAATAAATGGCAGATACTGCAGCCGTACATGTTTTAATATGAGACTGTCTGAGAGCAAAGAGGTATTTAGTATTGATTTTTAACCCGCCTTTCCCTTCCTCCTCAGGGCATCAATGATCCGTAATCACAACAATAACTCACTCTCGACACCTCGTCATCCTTTACATTATGGAACATCCAAGTCATCCGAGAGTGACCTGTCTACCTGCACCCTGCCGGGGTCCCGGCTCCCCCTGCCTCAGTCCCCGGGGAGGCCCTCTTCTTGCCCTGGTGGCCCCCGCAGCACTCACCCCCACCTATTCAGACCACAGACCTCCCATCTCAGACCTCCTCCAACCCCAGACAGCCCGCAGCACCGTGGTTTTAATGGTTTCCAGGGCAGCACCAGCCCCACTGCAAGTCCCAGCAGCATGTCCTCTCCTGGGGCAATGAGTGTAGGCAGTGGATTTGGCACTTTCAGTGGAGGGGAGCTGGTGCCAGTGGCCTTGGCCCAGACTGAAGGAGACAGAGGCCTCGGCTTCAGCATGATGGCTAGCGGTCCAGGAGGCAGTATGACTGTAGTGAAGAGAGTCTGGGACAGGAAGCAGTGCAACTCCCTGCAGCCAGGGGATGCTATTGTCAAAATCAACGGAGCTGATGTTCAGAGTCTTAGCTTCACACAGGTAACGGGAGGAAAGACGGAACATGAACTAAACTCTATTTATAGCTGATATTGTGGGTAAAAACAGTGGTTTCCAACCTTTTTGCTTAACAAGAATCAATGTCTGCTTGATAGGTACAAACAATTATCCAAGAGCATGCCAGGCGGGGAGAAGTCATCTTGCTGGTTTACAGAGGAGGTACATGACTCACATTCATTGCATATTCAGTGTTTTCATTTATAAGGCTCAAAGCATACTGTACTGTGACAGACTGATGACCTGTGCAGGGCGTACCCCGCCTCTCGCTCTGTGACAATTGTGATAGGCTCCAGTGAGTATAACTAGTGCTGTCTTCCCTTTGTCCTGGTTCATAGTGCACTGTTAAAAATTGCAAAGTTTAAGGCCCAAATGCAGATGTGTGGAGACAAAATGAAGAAACAAAAAAAAACAAGCCTTTATTTTGGCTGATAAAAAAATCTTTCTCAATATAAAGACTCTACATACAAAAGGTAAAAAGTACTCCTAGCAGGGAACACACTTTGAGGAAAACAGACTGTGTGACACAGAACATATTAATAATGAATAACTAAGTAATAACTAATAATAGAGCTTGGATATCTAAAACTCAAAAGACTGTCTCAAATAAAATCGAAGGCTCTTGTTTTTAGTGAATCAGTAACATCTCCGTTTCATTCTCTCTCTGTCCTTATCAGGCATCTATCATTCAGCTGTATCCCCTGGCACTATCCGGAGACTCCCTCCACCTCTGCTCCGCCCTCCTCCTCCACCTGTTGGGCCTGACAATTCCTCTGTGCTCCCAGAAGCACTCCCAGTGCCCCAGACCTCTGTCAGCACACCTCCCTCCCCAGCACGCCCCTCGCTGATCCAGAGCACGAGTTTCTTGGAGTCGATTCCGGTAACTCTGACCATGGAGCCCAAAGACTGGATCAGCACGGGCCTGGAAGACGAGGCTGCCGGTGTCCCGGTGCTGGAGAAGCAGAGCGGTGAACGAACTCGGCGGCATCGAGGAATCGAAGTGGAGCTGAGGAGAAAGACGGGAGAAGGTTTTGGCTTTGTGATTGCCTCGCAGGATATGGCGAATGGTAAAGGTAAGATTCAGCTTATCACAATGACCCGTATCGGGTTGAATGCTTTCAACATAGTAAAGCTTTTAACTCGCTTTGGTGTGTAAGGAAACAGAATTAGGCAGACATTATGCAGCATTAGTTGTACTTTTCTGGCTGAGTGAAGCGATTTGGTGAGATGCCCACTGAAACGGGTCTCATTTGGACGCCCTTGTGGACACAAGCACCATTAGGTAATTACAGATTAAAAAGTGGTCACCATGGCCACATGCCACCATATGAGTCATGATGCACCATGAACCCTTCTCTTTTAAAGGGTTCCAGGTTATTGGAGTGTAAAGAATATCCCTTTTGACCTCCTCTTTTTTCAAGTGCCTGGTTCATCGTGAAATGCACTTTTGGCTTGGAAGCAGGAAGTTGCTCAACATTTGTCAAGGATACAGCTGTGGTTTATATTCATTCATCCATCCGTCTCATTAAACGCTTATCCATCTAATGTTCTGGGGTAGAGAGTTATCAATCCAGTGTTAGCACCGGCCTGACGCATACCCGGCTTTATCCTCTATTTGGTACTAATTAAACAAATGAATTCAATATTTTATTCAGTCAGACTTGAACCAAGTGACTGAGATATTTAAGATTATAAACAGTCTATGATTCTATCTCACACTGGACGCCCCATTGCCAGTACTAACATGCATAGGCTCGATCTATGAGCAGTCATCAGTTAACATAACTTGCAGTTTTGTGGAGCAGAGAAGGGCCACACAGGGATTATTTTGCTGCAAATGGATACATTTAAATTCTTAAGTCGGCAGATCACAGCTACAACTGCGTGGGCCAAATTCATAGGCGGGCCAGAATAAAATTTGCAAATAGGCCAGATTTGGCCCACAGGCCTCATGTTTGACACATGCTGTTAGTTTGCAACAGCGCAAACTAGCGCGCCACCATGCTGCCCATTTTATATTGTAAACGTGATTTCTGTATGTTGCTCTGTATGTCTTTGTTGTATGTATAATTATTAATTTCATCGTATGTATGATGACAATAAAGTTCTATTCTATTCTACTACAAAAATGTATCTGTAAAGACAAGAGAACTGCACAAAATAGTGTTGCCCGTACCATTTCATCCACTTCTTATTGCCCTGCAGAATACTGTAGCTTGAAACCGCTTGAGTTGCTTTGCTAAAATAACAAAGTTAACTTAGCAGCCCTGCTGTACCTTTCATTCATTTCTTTAATGATTAACCGTGATTTTATTTATGCCTGTAGTCTTTTTGATTAAGCTTGAATTCAGAAAAACCTCTTCCATTAAAACCAGACATTAAATCCGTAGTCGTCAGATCAGGACAACGCTGCATTGTTTCACTTATGTCTGGGAAGTGAACACATCCAGCTGCCTTTTTAGTGTAGTGTTTATGAATAGCTGCTTAGCTGCAGCATCCCAATGATGTATTACCCCCTCACCTTCCCCTGTCTTCTGTTGGCTGCTCTGTTCCACTTTGATGCAGTTCAATTTGCTTTATGGCCCAAGCGAGCACACATTTGTGTTTTCATTGTGGGATTAAGGTTGTAGGTGCACCTGTCCCTGCAGTACAGCGTCTGCCCGCTCATGTAAGCCTCCATCTCCATCACGTCCTCGCTCTCCTTCTCATTTCGCTCCTGTCATGCCATTCCTGTCTCCCTTTTTTTCTTATTAATTTCCTATTTCCACCTCTGTCTTTCTCTTCCTCTCTCGCTCTCACTCATAAGCTCCTGCCCACTCTCCCTCTCTCGCTCTCTCTCTCTCACACCCCCTTTACTCTGCAGCAAAAGCGTCCAGTCGGGTTTTCCAAAAGATTAAAACTCTCCCTCTCCCTCGCGCTCTCTCCCTACCGCCCTACCTCCTGCCCTCTTCGAATGCTACGCTGAACATTACCCTCACCGAGGAGCAACAGAGGCGACAGCAAACCTGTGTTTTCACTCCTGTTGACCGTTGCACGTGAATCTCAACACCTTCAAGCTGCTTGACACGGATTTTTTTTTTTCTTCTTTTGTTTATTTTTCTGTGCACGGTAATCAGAGAGCCATGCTGGAGAGACTACAGTCAGCTCTGAAAACTGTGAAGGAGTCCAAACGTAATTATTTGCTCCACTTCTTGTTGTATGTTTAGCAGCAATTCTGTTGCTCTTGGTTTGGTGCAGTGTTTCGCAGTCAGCTTTGTAGACGAGGTAGGAGTTTTAAATACTCTGTTGCACTCTAAAGTTTTCCCGGTCAGATGTGTCGACGGTGTGAAAGTTAGATCCCCAGGCTCACATGTTCCAGGTGTCAGATGCTTGATCAAGCTGATGCTGCCAGAGATGCGTCCCATGGCTGATTTTGCAGTCATTCAACTTCGTGATTGAAGCAGCAACCGATGAAAGGACATTTTTATTTATTTTTTAGCCCGGTCAGTTGTAAATCGGCACAATGCATGATGATCAGATGTGGCGGTGGGCTATCAGTGTCAGCTCTAATGGTAGTTAGGTTGTAGCAATGATGTTCAGCATTAACTAACCAGGAGAGACACAACCATGTGAGCTCTCCTCTCTCCCTCTGGTCTCCGACATTTAGTATACATCTGCAGGCTGCTGTAACGATGTCCGCACTCGCCGCCTCATCTGGGCTCCGGAGAGGGATTTTTACTGAAACGGGGAGGGGGGGGGCTGCTCAACTCCTGAGCGGTAATCAGTGCAGCACGTCAGAGGTTGGCTGGCTGCTGGGCATACCGCAGTGGGATTACTGTGGACAGGAGAACACGGAGAGCCAGAGGAAAAGACACTACGATATAATGCAGTCCGTTCAGATGCATCTGTGTGCAGCTTGTGTGTCTGTTTGTGCATTTGTGGCTGAGTACATCTGTCCTCATCTCTTTGCATGTGAGTCACTGTATGTGTGTGTGTGTGTGTGTGTGTTTGCACAAGGGTGCTGTGTGTGCCTGTGAGCATCGCTGTTGCATGTTTATTCATGTGTTTAGCCACTGTTGATGTATTATGCATGATAAGAAGACTATTTGCAAAGCTGCCTTGGCTTTGATTTGACCTGATTGCCGTTTCCGCCTGGGTCACCCAGATTAGGCCCAGATTGGACTTGTGTCTCTGGGCTCTGATTTATCGGCTGAACCTTGTAACTGAATCATGATTCCAATGTGACATGCACCTCATCTCGTATGACATCCTAGCCCCATAGATACAAATTTAATCTGTTAACTAAGCATTTCGTTTCGTGCTTTATCGTGTTTAAATCACTTTAAACATGCTATTTTTATTCCAGAGGGACGCAGAATGAATTGAGTGTTATTTACCTCAGCTGAATAACAGTTTCAGAATGTTTATGCTGCCTGATGGGTTACATAAGGCCACTGGCAAGACTCTAGAGGGGCCAGCTGCCACTAAAGCTCTGCGTTCCCTCAAAGAGGGGTCAGGAAGAGAGTAAAAGGGAGTTTACGAAAATACTAAAAGAGACACAAGAGATAGCGGTCTAAGCAGACAGAGACGGACTGTCCAGCTAAAAAACTGTAAGCAGCTTCCCCTCCCCCCCAGGTCCCTTTAGCATCTCATTTCTCAG
>VUQK01006617.1:26385-37404 GCA_015106715.1 Bujurquina vittata | reverse complement strand
GTTTGGGGATGGCCCCTTCCTGTTCCAACATGACTGCACACCAGTGCACAAAGCAGCTCCATAAAGACATGGATGCGTGAGTTTGGTGTGGAAGAACTTGACTGGCCTGCTCAGAGTCCTGACCTCAACCTGATAAGAACTCCTTTGGGATGAGTTAGAGCAGAGAGTGTGAGCCAGGCCTTCTCATCCAACATCAGTGTCTGACCTCACAGATGTACTTCTGGAAGAATTATCAAAAATTCCCATAAACACTCGTAAACCTGTGGAACACCTTCCCAGAAGAGTTGAAGCTGTTATAGCTGCAAAGGGTGGGCCGACATTGTATTAAACCTTATGGATTAAGAATGGGATGTCACTCAAGATTGTATGTGTGTATGAAGGCAGACGAGTGAATACTTGTGGCAATGTAGCGTATTTAATCCAGACAAGCCACCAACCACTAAACCAGAGTTTTAAAAGAACTGTTATCCACTGCTTCTCAACCCAAACAATGATCATTTTCTAAGCAGGTTTATTAGGTAAAGCTAAGAAAGGCTGCCTAAATCTAACCAAGTAGCATATTTGTACTTGCTGATGAGTTAAAAATAATAAAATGAGCATGAATATCTGTGATGTATATTTCAATCGTGGATCTCTGGCACATTGACTCACTCATTTTTGTGCACATGGACACAAATGTGATTTGGGTCAAACCAGAGAAGTGCTGGTTAAGTCACAAATAAGTCCAAAACAAAGAACTCTTTTGGCTCTATAACGGCAACCATCAAGGATCTCTTAAACGAGCAGCAGCTGGCTTTTCCACAGACGGATGTAAAATCACGTTCAGTGGAAAAGTTAACGTCCAAACACACAAATCAACAGATTAGAGGTTGTGAATTGATGAACTACCATTGGGTGTTAGCCCATGCAACCAAATAATTATTTGTGTTATTTACTCAATTTTCTCTCTTTTTCCACATGCCAACCTGTAAATTTCACCCCACATATCTAAAGAAAGAACAATATTGCTATTGTCATAACCAATGAGCTATGAGGCTATTGTTGTTTCTTTATTTGAAAATAGTCTTTTTTGCCAATATTTCCCATCTTTTCCTCATATATTTGATTTTTAAGGAACCATAGAGCTTAAACAAATACCCAAGTAAGCTTGTACAGTATTAACATCTGTAGACCTTACGCTATGCTCACATCCAGATTCAGACACTGCAACGATTCTTTAAGGCAGATTGTCCTCACTTAACATTTTTTCTTTTTTGTTTTTATTTTTCAGGAGCAACAAGTACCAGGACAGAAACATCGAAGCTGCCATTCCTCCTCTGCCTCCGCGGACACAGTTTCTCACAGTAGGCAAGGCTTCATTGGATGTCTCAGTGACTCCCACAAATTGCCCCTCCACTTCTAAAACCAAACTTCCTTCTCTCACTTTCAGATCACTGAAATTAAAACCTCATCCAAGTTGCCATCTGACCGTAACCCACAATCTAAAGGGCAGTATGTGTTAGTCGGTTTAAACGGCAGTGACCTTTTTATGCAAAAGCCTCAGATCCAAGACAGAACCACATATTCTAATCCAAGCTGAGGTTTCAAACTCACTAGGAAGTGTTTATGTTGCCTGTTTTGTTAAAATAAGAAAAGTGCCTGTTATTTTATGAATCAGACCAAGATGAAGAACATTTTTGGCTCTATAACAGCAACTGTAACTGAGCCACAAACTGTGGAGGGATCCACAGGAGCTCCAGCTGCTCGATTCAGAAAACAAATGAAAAGCTCAAGATGAACGCAATATTTTCAGTGAAATCTTTCATCACTCATCTTCAGCTGACCGCAGGTTTGCCAAACCTCATAAACGGCACATTTGCATAACGGCTGAAACCAGCACCTTTGCCTAACAATAGGCCATGAGCTCAGTTTTATCTTAATATGCTAAGTGTCATCACCATTGCTCAGTGGCCATGAGCACCATTCACAGAGAGTTGGTGAATACTCTAAAGCCACCTCCTCAGTTCTGTGATGGCTGTTCCCTTTTCACGTAAATGGGCTCTTTGACTTCCCGCTCAAACCAGCGGTCCTCCCTGTCGATGTGCACATCCTCATCACGGAAGGAGGGGCCGCTGGCCTGCAGGTGTAAATAGACTGCAGAGGCCCGGCCTGAAAAGGGAGCTCTTCTCTCGACTGGTACTGTATGTTATGCCGTTTGTGGCCATTTCTTGGGGTGAACCCAATTTTTGGTGTAGTTTGTCTGGGGTTTGAAAGCCACAGATAATTTCCATAAGAACAGAACAGAACTTTATCGTCATTATGCACACAAAAAAATTATGTTCAGAACGGTCATCCATAAACTCATGGAAGCTCATGGTTTTTGTTTTGTTCTGTGATTTATCCCCCAAACCAAACCAAATGCTCTGCTGATGCTGTCACTTTGCTCAGCTTTGGCCGCATTCAGCCAGGGCGTCAATAGTATAAAAGATGGACGCAGCCACTGTGGCATCAGTAACTGGTTAGTCCTGTTATGAAAGTGTTGAGGTGAGCCTTTTCACCATCTGGATGGGATGCTTGATCTGATATCCCTAAGTAAGATAAGTATTTCAGGACTGACCTCACTTTTCAGACAAGGAAGCTCTGTCCACGTTTTATACTGTCTGTGGGTAAAACTTCCTTTTATTTCTAGCAAAGTTAGACACCACTAAAGTTGCTGCTGCATAGAGTCGTGGGGATCGAGGCATTATCTTTTTAACCACCTTCACAGCAGTATGACCCATACAACTCTGTCTGCACATGTAATTTTACATCAATTTTTAAGCTGCTGAGGAGCTCCTTAATGGTCCCTTGATGGACTTAAACAGAAAGAGGGACCGAGAAAAACCACAGCTTCTTCTAAGAGCCTCACGCTCGTGCCAAGCAGCTGAGCTGGAGGTACTATTTTAAGAGAACACAGAGATCTTACATCGAGATTAGGTTCTCGAAGCTGAAGATTGCTAAGGATGTGTGGTTTTTGACTTTAAGGCGTCTTTGTAAAATGATCTAAATGGTTTCAAAATTGTGCACCACCGTGTTAAACTTATCTAGTAACTATTCTACAATGATCAATCAGACAAACGGAGAGATCATATTATCTGCTCTTCACTGGCTCCCTGTTTAACCCATAACTGAATTTAAACCCTTCTTCCCCAGAGGTGGCAAAAGTACAGACATTCAGTACTGAAGTAGAAGCACAGATACTTCTACAGCTATTTTTGTGCAAAGCTAACGGTACCGCATGTCATATCAATGTAACAAAACAATATTATTAGATAAGAATACAAACTTTATTTCAATGTAAAATATAATGCGCTCAGCTTGAACACTGTTGTGTAAAGCATGAGTAGAGAAAAACGAGAATTTAAAAAAAAAACTCTACTTGCTGTTTCCTACATTTTAGAGGGTGGCTTTGCCTCACCTGAACAGGAAACAGGAAATGACTACAGTCAGGGGTTACAGTGGGATTCAGCAGCTGGGGGGACCCCAAGATGGGTTGTAGTGGCTCAGCGTGCTGTAAAGAATCACAGCAGAGTTTCTTTGTGTCACGCTGTGATCAGCTGCTGCTGCTTTGTGTGGATTCACACAACTGAGATGTAACCCAGTATTTCACGAGCTATCTTGGCTGAATTCCACCCCCTACACTGACAGTATACTGTTTATACTGTCTGACAGCATGCAACTGGTATAAAGGTTGAATTCAGTGACTGAATCTCAGCATCATCAACCTAAATTCAAACTAATCTCTGCTACACTTGATGGAACCTAACAATGAGCACAAACACCACAGCTGCTGTGCACCAGTCCAGCACAGAGCTTTACTGTGAACTCACCACAGTACAGCAAACTAACATGTTTATCCTGCACTAAACTGCAGTATTTGGAATAACACAGAGTTAGTGTACCTCAGTTTGCTTTGCAGGATGTTTCACAGTATGAAAAAAACATCAGCTTCACATCATACAGATACAAGATCTGATTTTAAAATGCAAGCTTTAAATTTCCAGTTTATCAGATGTCACTCGGCAATCTTTTACCTTGAAGGCTAACGGTCTCTGTTTTCAGTATTCAGTACTGTTCGGTGAGAGGTTGGAGAGTGTTTGCAAGCAGGTTTTCCAGGTGACTGCAGCAGCCTGCTAGTGACCATCACAAGGAGGTTTTCAGTGCACATTACTGTGTACCTCTTTGGGAATAATTGGGGCCTTAGTTACACTCTTATAGCCTCAGGCTGCTGGGGGACTTGACATGATGTACTGAACAAGTCTTCTCCACGCATCTATATTAATTTCAGAGGTGTTTCTTCTGCCACCACTGCAGGTTATTAACTTTTATCCTGTCTCTGCAGCGGTCTGTGTTTGTTCATGCTGTGCTCTCCTTTTCTGTCCTCTCCTTCCCTTCACCCCACAACTGGTTGTAGCAGATCGCTGCACCTCCCTAAATCTGGTTCTGTTGGGGGTCTCTTCCTGTTAAAGGGGAGCTCTTCCTCCCCACTGTTGCCAAGTGCTTATTCATATGGCATTATCAGACTGTTGGGGTTTCCTCTCTAATATTATAGGATCTGCTGGACTGAAATGAGCAGTAAATCATAGACCTCTTCTTCTTCAAACTAATTCTTGCAGTCGGAGGAGTTGCCCCCTGCTGGCAATTAGAAACAATGGTGGTTTAAGGCCCTTGTGAATTTGCTTCACCTTATGGACCCAGAAATTATGTGCCAGTGATCCAGGCCTCTTATCAGCTCAGGCTAATTTGGTGAAGTGCCACCCTCGAGGGCTTGGCAAGAGGTGGCATCCTATATGGTGTCATCAGAGCTCTGTTTTCAGGCTTTAGAAAAATCTATCAGTGAAAGAAGATATTAGCCAATCACAGGTCTCAGACCAAGAACACAGTAGTTAATCTTTTATATTCAGTCTTTGTTCTTTCTCTGCCCCCTGTGGTGAGCTCAGCTTTGCACCCGATGCAGTGGACCAGTGAACCAAAGTGTCTCTTTTACCGACCAACTACTTTAACATGCTGCAGCAGTAACAAGAAATTCCCCTTAACTCTAACTATGAAATTTACTGTTTCAGAAACCCAAAGTTACGAGAACCTGGCTGAGGAGCAGGTGAGACAGAGCGTCCCTGGGTCCGGGGAGAACACAGGCAACTGCCAGCAGAATGTAAGCGACAACGAGGAGAGCACCCACGACTACGAGGAGGGCAATCCCGACTACGAGGAGGGCAATCACGACTACGAGGAGGGCAATCACGACTACGAGGAGAGCAATCACGACTACGAGGAGAGCAATCAGGACTACGAGGAGAGCACAGATCCGCCCGATTATGTGAAGATGGAGGAAGATGTGATCTTTCCTCCTCCTCCGCCCTACGATAGCATGAACGGTTGTGTTTTGGAGGCCCAAAGCTACGAGAACCTGGCTGAGGAGAACGACTATGAGGAGTGTACGGACGATCAATACGTAAAGGTGGACGATGACGCTCGAGCAGGAGACGACACCTCCACAGAAGACTACGATGACATTGGGGGTGAAGACCTGGATGAGGAGGACTACGATGATGTGGGATAAGACACCAACAGAACAAGACAAGACACTTTTGATGCTCCTGAATTCTGCTGAGCAGAGATTTTACTTTCTGCAGATTTCTTTTGTCATCTGTATTTTTTATAACGTTGATTAAAAATGTAAATAACTGTAGTACTGAAGGCGCTGAAATCTGCTGAGTGGTGTCGAGACAAATGATTTGATCTTTAAGAGGGTTGATTCTTTGTAATATAGCCCCAAAAATTCTTCCCTTTCATATGAATATTTTAACGAACTACTTTTTATTTAACTTTTTTTTTACTGAATATATTGACAAGCAGAGACGTGCACAGGGACCCAGATTAGGACGATATCTGGTTTGCAAAATCGACATTCCTTTGTGTGTGAACCGTTTAAACTTTGATGCGTTTAAATCTGTTTCAGTAAGTCTAATTCTGATGTTCTGTTTTCAAAGTCCTCCAGAAGAAACCAAGATCATTAGTTAAGATTTTGAGTAGATTATTTTCATGTTTGTTCTTGTTAAAGACTTTTGAAGGAGGACAGAATGCATTTAGCTGAGTGTAAAAAAGCCTTCCTGATGGGGGGGCTTTTGTCATGCTCAGTTTGGTATTTTTTTTTAATGAGTTGAGCCAGCAGGATAAAGAGTGTAAGTAAGGTTTTTGCTGTGTGAATATAAATAATTTTAGAAACACATGGAGGAGTTTTAGAAATATTACAGCTTCACATTGTATCTGGAGCAGGCATTCCTAAACTTAAGACCACCAAGAGTTGTTTTAAAGTCTGAATTTGTAATCACATGAGCTGATGTATTTCTCTCTTTGTGTATTTGCTGTTTTATTTATAGACTGGTGAGATATAGGTCCAGTTCAGGATCAAAAATATGTCCAAAAATCAAGAATAACGTGTCATTTCTTTTGTTTCTTTTGTGTCTTTTTCAAGAAAAATATTAGTGTCGTGGGGGTCTTTCGCTGCCCAGATCCCAAACGTGTGGTGTCGGACCACTGATCACATGATGAGTTTGTTTACTTTTGTATGAGTTCACCTGTTAGTTTGACTCCTTAATGACTGTTAAGCTGTTGCTCAGCGGGCAGTGAAGATGTGTTTGCGTGATTAGATCCTGAGCTGTGGATGAATGGTGTGTTTTGGTTATATAGATGTAGAGTTGTGTGAAAGAGAAAGTCTTCATTGGCTTCTCTGCACGCGTGTGAAAAACTAAGTACAGCCCATGATTCAGTAGCCTGTAGAATCCCGTTCAGCAGCAATAACTCAAAGTAATTGTTTTCTATGTGACTTTATTGCTCTCTCACATTGTTGTTTCTTTAGGTCCCTCCACAGCATTTCAGTCTGGTTCAGGTCTGGACTTTAACCGGCCTTTTTCTTTTGTTTTTAGCCATTATATTGTAGATTTAATGCTGTGCCTGGGATCATTGTCCTGTTGTATGATCCCATTTGGGCCAAGCTTTCTCAGTTAAACACATATCCTCAGATTTGACTCGAGAACACTTTAGTACACGGAGGAGTTCACGGTTAAAGGTGCCCAGGCCCTGTGGGTGCAAAACAAGCCCAAATCATCACCCCTCCACCACCGTGCTTCACAGTTGGTGTGACGTGTTTGTGCTGATATGCTGTGTTCTGGTTGTCTGACATTGTTCTTGAAAATTTGCAAACCTAAGCCATGCTGGCGTATTCTTATTAGAGAGATGAGCTTTCTCCTGGCAGCCTTTCCAGACAAGCCATTCTTTTTCTAATTGTACTGTCATGAACTTTAATATTTAACATGCTAACTGAGGCCTGTAGAGTCTGAGATGGCGCTCTTGGGTTTTTTGCAGTTTCTCTGAGCATGGTCTGACCTTGGGGTGAATTTACCTGGATGCCCACTCCTGGGAACATCATGGTATTAATACACACCTGAATATTCCGGACCAGCAAGCTGCCAAGCTTTCTGCTTTTCTAGAGGTGGTCGCACTTACTGATCATCAAGTAATCAAGTGCATTTGATTAAGAGCCCCTGGCTGCTACTCAGCCTCTTAATTCCTGTAGAAGCAGTAAACATAGCCTTAGTTTTTCACGACTCTATAATGGGTGCCCTTATTTAAGTTGTATGTCAGCCAGGATTATTACCTTGTGCGTATTTATATTTTGGCTTACTCACCACAGGAAGTTACCACCTTCCTAACCTGTGAAGGTGGTACGATCCATGCAGGTGAGGCTGGAGAGATGTAAGTAACAGAGGAGAGATGAGGCGGTGGCTTGCTGTGAGGCTGCCTTTTGCAAACTTTATTTCATTTGTTTTTATCTTTTTTTGTTAATAACTGGCACACTCTTTGCACACACTCCGGCCTCAAGACCTGCTTCTTGAACACTCCTTTAAAAAACCTTGTGGTGCCAGTGAGTATCAACCACTCCATGGCTGGGAGTCTGGTTTGTGAAGGCCCATTATGAAGACTCGAGCATTTTTGATTCTGCGATCTTGGTGTTTTGAAACAAGCAAGGTGTGGATCTGACTGTGAGACTGAACCCTCGTTGGCTAACGACCTGTCAGTCAGAAGTTGTTAGCCGAGTAATCCTCCAGGTCACACAGAAGTGTATTTTGTGGAAATGTATTTTTAAGTATTGTAGATAATGGTCCATATTTGCCAAGTGTGTGGGGAAAGCCTTTCTCTGGGGTATTTTGGTCATTTTGTCACTTTACTGTGATGTAACATATTAAAAATTCTTCTGTGGTCATCTTTCCATTTTCATTATGCTCTGTAGATTAACAAAGATATGGAAATCTAAAGCCTGATGTATCTCATTGTTCCAAGCCACAGAGATCCATTTTTATCTAAAAATGATTAAAAATAACCAAAAAACATTGAGACACGCTGTCACGCCCACGCTGTGGTTTGATTTTGTCCTCCTCTGCTGCTTTAAATACTCAAATGCCAAATAAAATAAATCAGCAGACAAAAAAAAGGCTCCTTAAGGAAGCTACTTCTATATAATCAGAAATATAGTTTAGTTGCCAGTTTGTAGATTTGTAGACATAAAGAGTTTGGAGGTAGCAGCAATGTTGGCATTTTATTTGGCCTCAACAAAACAACTGCAGGCACATGATCAGTGTGTTGGGCAAAAGTGAAACTGTCAGTTCAATCAGACTTTCTTTTCATGAGGATTTCCTTTAAGACCCACTTTTTCCTCCTGAGGACTGGAGAAAGTCCAGGGGCTTTCTGATGTATGCCTCCGCTCCTGTCACCATACTGCCCCCTATGGGGAGGTTTGCACCTAATTCACTCTAAATGCAATTCCTTAATTTAACAGAATTAGAGCATTTAACTCAGTTTATGGACATCTCAAGTTTACGCGTTTGTAGGTTTTTGATCCCTTTTCTTTTCCCGGCTATTTAATTTAATAATTTGTGCATGGCTTTTGTTCAAACTCACAGGCTTTTAGCGCTTAAATTAAAACCATTAATGTGTGATGATGTATATGTTGCATTCATACTATTATGGTTGTTTTATGTGGTTTCAGATCTCTGAAGAACCAGTCACCATGACCTAAAACCTTTGGGTTTTTTGTTGGGTATCTTACTGTGGTTAAAACTGGCAAACATACAACATGGACACTGAAAACTTTATATAAGCTAAATATCACAAGCCACAATCAGGAGCGCTTTTATGTTGACACGTTTAGCCAACAACGGCTCAAACAAAAGGTTTAAATGCAGTCTTCTTTATTTGCTCTTTTGTGTTTGCATTTTACAGCGTTTTGATGTGTGTACTTCTTTCTCTCACCCTCCAAGTCTCCCAGTTTGACCGCTCTGACAGCACTTTAGATTTTTGAGGAGTCAGGAAATGAGTTTGGTTTGGTTTCACTTTGTTTTCTGACATTACAGTTGGCTGCAGCAGACGCACATCGCTGCTTTTGCTGACTGTTGCTCCCTTTGTTGCCAAACAGAGGTTTTACACATAAACTTCGGTGGTTTTAGTGGACAAAGCTCTTGTGCTTTTTTTTTTTTGCGGTTTGAGGAAAATGTGTCGAGGACAAGCCGGCCGTGGACAGAAAGCAGTTCTTGTTTCTGCCAGAAAAATCATAGTCAGGGCATCCATGCAGAAGAGCTTGATAATAAAGAACCAACTGAGTGTGTTCATGTTTCAGGGCTTTTCTTTATTACTGGAGTGCCTGTGTGTGCTGTCAGTGTCTAATAAATTATGAATTAAGAAGTGACCAGTTGCAGTATATTCATATGCATAGTTGGGATATGTGTGTGGGGCTGGAAATGTATGCTTTTTCTAACTCTGCTTTGAGACAACAGATAAGCATGACAAAGAATACGCACAGCATCATGTAGCAAAGCTATAATTTACAGAGAACAGACCCAAAAGCAGCCAACATCCAAAGAAGAGCTTTGAATGTCTTTCAAGAAGCCTGAAGAACTATTCCTGAAGACTACTGAAAGACATCAGAAGGAAGCTGCCTCAGAGAGTTCAGACTGTGCTGAAGGATAAAGGTGGTCAAACCAAATATCGACTTTAAAGCTTGTTAGAATTTGACAAGCTCCATAGTTTCCTTATATGCTGTATTTCCATGTATGTTTGCAGTTTTCAATAAATCCCTGCATCTATTTCCTATTTTCTGAGCATAATATGAAGAAATGGTGGGTGTCTCAAGACTTTTGCACAGTACTTTATAAAACATCCCAGTCCGTGCACTCAACGTAGGTTTGCAAGTGTATTAGAAGGTGTGGACATACAGAGGCACAAACAGAGCATTCACAGACAGCTTCAGTCACCATGGGGGGGTGGGGGGGGGCAGCGCTAATCACATGCCTCATTGTCTTCAACCTCTAGGGGCAATGGTGAGCACAGCATTTCTCTTGCCTTTCAGGCATCACGCAGGATGTTCACAGCCATGTGATGGGCTGTTTGTTTTAATTCACACTGTGCTTGAAGAAAATGTATTTTGATAGTCTATCATAGGGCTTTGTACTTCATTGAACCCCAAATAACCAATAAATCACATGAAAAGTTTGAAAGGAGAAGTTTGTCTGTGATGAAACCACACAAAGGCACCGGTATCTCGGTCTCATCATTCACTGCTCACTAGTTTGTGGTGAATGATGAGACTCACTTGCTCACTTGCGGAGTTGCAAACAGTTCGTGAAGAAAAAAAAAGTGTAGAAAAAAGGTCGAGAGCTTTCATTAAAAGCCCAAATGAATGATGCAAGTATTTCCTGCAAAATCACATTTTATTTTAGCATCTTTCTACTACAGAAACATTTAATAACTGGTTTGCTCACTATATGCTCCCATGAAGTTATTATAAAGTGTGTATTCATGTGCAGTGTTCGTCAAGTTGCAATTAACAAATCTACAAACACATTTTATATTCTTTTTTTTTTTTAATTTTCACATTCTTCGTTTGTCACTTGCTTTCCCACAGGAGGAATTATAGCTGTGACGTTACCAAGCAATTTAATCTGCTCC
>VUQK01006617.1:1417-16436 GCA_015106715.1 Bujurquina vittata | reverse complement strand
TACAGTTCATTAAATCTATGGCATTTTGTCATGTTAATGAATAAATTACTAAATAATGGCAATTTTGATTTTTCATAATCAAGCAGCGTTTTCATTTTTTCCCCCCTGCATGTGGAGATTAGCACAGATGCCTGCTGTGACCAACAAAAAAAAATAACACTGTGAGGTAAATCAGAGTAAAAACAGTTTCAGGTAAGACAGCCAAACATAGTGAGCTAGAAGAAGATACAACGCTCTGAGAGGAGTGGGTGAAAATACCCAGTGGGCTCACAAAATCTGCAAGGGGGCGACGCCACATTAAACACTGCCATTTGATCCATTATTATTATAAAAATATTGTTCATATTTCCTTTAATGTCTTCCCAAATCACACAAGCTGCCTTTGCAACTGCAGACTGTCAGCACAGCACTCCTTCATTTCTGGCAGGGAAGCACATACTTGGTGTTGCATGAAGAATTCTCTTTCATGGAAAATACTTTTTAGGCCTTCAATTTCTTCAGAGGCTGAGTGTTAAATTGGCGGCTTGAGCCTCATTTAAGACAACAGAGACACCTTTTTATTGCAGTTCACGTGGCAGAAAACACCAACAATGCATCGGCTCGTCTTCTCCCAGTGCACAACTCCTGACTCTAAAGTGTCATTTGTCAGAGCCGGTAAACACCGCCAGCCCTCGTTTCCAGCCCTTGCATCAAAATACAGAAAGCACTCCCTCACTGAGGACTGCAGCAGTGGTTGTTTGGTAAACTAGGAGGACCAGCTGAGGCAGGAAATGCATTCGTTTGGATTCCTGTTTGAGGAAAACAAGGAGCTTCATTGGGGTATGAGTGTGAAATGAGCTGTATTATCTTTTTTTTTTTTTTTTACTGAAAATAAATGAATGAAAAGATGATCTGTCCGTGTCCTTTTCTGCAGCTCAGTCCATCTTTTAACTCCAGGGCAAATTCTGCAGATTTTTTCCAAACTTCAGACTCAAACATCCTTTTGATGACCCGGAAAATGTGTGACAGATGCACCGTGTAGCATGGACTCAATGAAATGGGCTTCAGGCCCAAAGAGACAGACCACTGAAAGAAAGCAATTGAGCAAAAAGAGTCACAGGAATGCTGAGACTGATTCATTTTTACTTTGTGAAACTCACAAAGTGGCATTGTGTTTGTGTTTGAGACGCCAGCTGCTATTGCTGGGACCAAACTTGAAGGGAGTGGCTTTCATTTAAATAATTTATGGTGGTCTTATGGTCCAGTGACAGTATTTGCCCCCTCTCCTCCTCATCTACCTTCAACATTACATCTGCAAACAACACAATTTTCATGCTGTTGTAGGAATATAAAGGAACACTTTCTTTATACTGTATTTTTGATTTTTTTTTAACCAGTAGCATTTAGTGAGTTTGTGATTGGTGATTATCGTTAGTGGCTGAGGCGGCTTTTCCCTCATAGCACAAGGAAAGTAAATGCAAAAGTCCTTGAATTATCTCATTTTATATTATTTTAATCAAGAAAACATGGACATTAGGGAAATGTCAAATGTGCTTTTTAATGAAAGCCCAAATTGTGCAAAAATAATCAAGATGTGACTGAAGTGCAGACTTTCAGCTTTAATTCAAGGGGGTTTGCAAAAGTACTTGTTTAACAATTTAGGAATCGTAAACAGTCCTCTATTTTCAGGGGCTCAAAAGTAATTGACTACTAGCCCACAAACAATATCATGGATAAAGGAGACCAGTTCTTTCATTCTGTTAATTCATGAAAATATGTATATTCATCTCAATATGAGGTCTAGAGAGATTTCAAGGTAAGTGAAGACAGCTAAAGTGAACGATCACAGAATTATTTCCATGGTTTAAAAAAAATCGGTTTCACATTAAAGGAGGTCGAGAACATTCGAGGGGGTAGGTGTATCATTTTCAAGGTCTGCATCAGTTGATTTAGAAACATTGGATACAAAGAATTTTCATCCAAGTAATAAAAACATCCTTCTATTTAAAATGGGAGACTGTGTATAAAAATGGCTGTAATTCCTAAACAGTAAATGTAATACTTTGTCAAACCCCTGGATTTACTGCAGAAAGTCCACACTTCCCGTTTTGAGGGTTTATACACGCCACAGTAGATTTTAAGTCAGGCAAAATTGCATGAATTGTGTCATTGCCCAAATACGTTCGATGTTGTGTGCAGCCACACTGCTGCACAGCTGTTCCAAGGCTGGTTGTCACGAGAGTCTGTGCATGTAAGAGGAAAAATGGCAGCTAATTTAACACTTATTATTTTTCTTTCCCCTCGCAGTTTCAGGACCTTCAGTTTAACAGAGAGACGATGCTGACCTCCAACCGGAGTTTGGCCGAGGAGAGCCTCGCTCAGCGCCCTCGCCTTAATAACGGCAAACTCCAACTGGCGGAGAAATACCAGGAACTGTCCAACCTGGCAACCACATGCTGGGAAAAACAGAGTCATCTTGGTGAGTTTGCCCCCACCGCCAAAGAGACAAAGAGAGGGGAGAGGGGGGTCTGTTTCGGGTTTTTTGTAGAAGGGATGCCAGTGCAGAATCACTGTCAAGACATAAGTCAAGAGGACTGTGGTTGTGATGACAGGGTCACTGGTTCAGAGTCCAAAACCGGACGGGTAAATATGGCCTTCCTAAGTGAGAGTGAAGCGCTGAAAAAGGAGGAATCTTTCGTTTTTCTGATGATAGCCGCAGAGATTTCAAAAGGTTCAACCAAAAGAAAAAAATCCCTCAAATCCAAAGAAAATGTTTCATCCCAACCACTTAAGGTTAAAACTAATTACACACGATAACCCACAGCGGCTCCTCGTTGTCTCTTCCCCACGCGATTGCACTCAGAAACACACACTCGCTAGTGCACACTTTGAGACATAGAAAGCAAAACTAAATTTAAGTTAATTTACATTTGACTCGCTGTGACACCCTCGCTGGTTCGGAGGATCAGGGAAGTTTCACATCAGGAGTGCAGAAACACTTCAGAGTGTCAGAGAGACGAGCCTTCAACCGCCTCGGCATGACTGGAGTTCGGTCATGGGAACGAAATGGAGCATATCAAATGCCAGCAGGAAGCTTGCAGCAGTTGTCAAGGAATTTGCGGGGTGAAAGGGGCCTTGTCTTTGTTTAGGGAAGTCATGCTTTTGACAGAGCGGCAGCAGGGCAGCAGCAGAGGATGTCATCTAAGCCCTGGTCCTAAATTTTTAAGCCTCGTGAGCGAGTTTTTGACATTCCGACAATTGAGCCACATTGAACGGTTGATAAAGTAAATCCTGCTGCATTAGTTTCCATAGGTAATGGATGCTGCTGCAGCTTATTTGTAAACCTAATGTGTGAGTTTGTATGGATCACGACCAGTGCGTGGTTTCTGCCTCAGCTGCCGGCCAGCGATGGAAGTTGGGTGGAATTTTAAACTTCCTGTCAGTGTGTGTGCGTTATTACACAGATGCTATCCCACCTCCCCTGCAAAGCAGGATGGGCGGGGGTCCGTACTTCCTCTGCAAAACATCTGATTCTCATTTGGTGAAAGGGGGTGGGGGTGTATGAATGAGGCGAATAATCGTAGGAGAGACAAACGTTGGAGTGGATCAAGGCAGACAGCTGTATCGTTTAATACATCCTGCTGTTTGGTGTAGGAAAAGCTAACCTGGTTGAGCTGTAGTTGTAGGCCCCAGGTGGAGCTGAAGCCTCAAGTGTTTCTGCTCCAGTCAGTTTCTCACAAGTATTACTGGCATTGTTTTCCCACTACCACCTTCTCTTGTTACACTAGAAACCAAGAGCTTTGACTTTCATGCTGTAACCTTAAAAACCCCCCACTAAAGACATGAACATATTGCAGCTTATTTAGACACATTCATTAAAGATGTTTCTTAATTACAACCATCAGGTTTCTCGGGGAAAAGATGAGCAGCACTAATGACTGGGGAGAAACCAATGATGGGAAACTTGAGATATTTAAGTGAAACCACAACAAAAAAGAGGAGGACAGCGGGGTCAATGAATGCTACTCAAAATAAAAAAAATAAATGTAGTGGGAGGATGGAGGAGGAGACTGTAGAAAAGGCAAGTTGAAGCTCCAATCTTGGAAAAATACAAGCCTCTTACATACATTTCCACTTTTGTTATAGAATTTCCTCGTGGGTTTGCCGTTTAGGTTAGAATTCCGTATAAATAGATAGACTTGATCCTT
This sequence comes from Bujurquina vittata, assembly GCA_015106715.1. NCBI lineage: Eukaryota > Metazoa > Chordata > Actinopteri > Cichliformes > Cichlidae > Bujurquina > Bujurquina vittata. The sequence goes on along the minus strand of VUQK01006617.1, from coordinate 12,249 downwards.
AAACAGGTCATTGGCGAACTGGTGGATTTTTTTAGAGGTTAAGGCACTTGTGCTCTAGCTTCACTTTTCAGACTCAGGAACTACGACCTTGAGACCTATCAATAAGACAGTAATGCATTATTTAACATGTACTCAGCACTCAGTGGCTGGACCAAAACCATCTTCACAACCAAGTTCTGTTACTGTATCTGCAGACGGGCAGACCTGTAACTACAGACAGTCTTCTGATGTTCTGATTGACTTCACTCACTTCATGTTTAGATTACAAAGATATTTGAAATGGGCACCTAAAGAGCCATGAAATATAAGAGAGGGCACTGTTGCCCATACCAAACTGGATATGCATTAGAAGATGAATGGCTGTATTAAAATATGATATAAAAAATAAAATTAATGTTGGTCACGTGTGTAAAATCTGTCTTTAAAATTAGAACCTACCCAAGTTCTAAAAACTGCATTTATAGTCGGTCCTTTTGAACACATTTTCTGTGATGATTTCCTTGTGGCTCAGGAGGTGGGGGGGGGATGTCCACTAATCTAAAGGTCAGTGGGTTCAGTTGCCCACTCATACCTGCACCTATGATATGAAAGATCTATTTGCCATTTACAGATAATTCAAGTGACAGCAGCTTCAATTGGTCTCAATGCATGGAAGCCACAGTAACTGTGTTGTTTTTAGTTAGAAATGGGTCCACTGTCACAGGCACACATTAATGTTAGGAAAGAAGTGGTATGTTTGCTGTGTTTAAGTTCCCCTGTGGCTTCCTCTGATTCCTCAGTGGATGATGAAAAGCATCCTTGGACACCTTATTACCAAAGCAGAGGTAGTCCAGCTGAGGCAGCCTGAGGTAAGCAGACTCAACCCTCTCCTGAACAGAATTTATCCAGCTGTAACTTAAGAGCAGCAGACGTGTCAAACCTCTGATTTTTCAGTAATGTTGAGAGTTGTGTCTGGAAAGTGTAACTTCTGAGGCCAGCACCATTTCATACTACATTATTTTGTGTGGTTACAAGTCGCACTGAAATCAAGATCAAAACATAGCGTTTCCCTCTTGGAGCTAGTACTTGATGCCAGATTTTAGTTGAGGGGAACAAATCTCTGAAACCATGGATCAGTTTGTTGGATAAAGAAAAGAGGCTTCTTGAGGCTCTTTTATATTATCACACATGCTTCTTAATGCATTTTACAGTCTGGATGCATGTATTTTTATGTGACAAATGCAAGTGAAACATTTCCTCCAATAGCAGCATCTTTCTTTCTGCTTTAATGAGAAAATAATTACAGCAGGGTAACACTACTTGGTAGTGAGGGTTCACTTCTTTTGTTTTTTTGGGTGACGGTTCAGTTCATACCTCATTTTTTTTCTAACTAGACATTAAATGCTTCACTTGGGTATCACAGTATGGAAAGATTGAATTTTGCTACAATATTGCAGATGCTTGAGAAGAGTTATATTTGTCCTTATTGTTCTATATTGCTCTGCACTGAAATACAAGAACAATGCTGCTTCCTTGTTTCCTTCTCTTCTTCTGCATGGGTTGTCAGCTGGTGAGGAAGCTGACGTTTGCCTGAGGCACACTAATTCCAGTCTTGTAGCATGGTATCATGTATGTAGCCGCCGAGTGCATATTTAATTAACCTTTGAGTATTTTTTTTCCCCTGGGTTGACAGCTTTGTGGTGGGCCTCAACTAGGGAGTGGGGGGTGGGTGTCTTTTCCCTATCGGCTGCCCTTTTATTTCAAAGGCAAATCTGAACGAGAGTCATTCTCCCCTGTTGATTTATGTGGATTAGACCTTGTGTGGAAGATTTTATTGGCCTTGGAAGAGTGGTTAACATTTCTTTAGAAGCCAAAAAAGTTCAAACCCTACGATTTTTATTAATCATTAAAATAAAGAAGGGTCCAGGTTGAATTTTACATGAAATACAAGCTATTGCAATAGCTCTAGGCTCTTGTTTCACTTAGTATTTTAGACCTGGTTGTCCACATCCAGTGGTCTTCAGTTAAATAACCTTATCTTCATGTCAGTTGTCTCCCCTTCCTGCTTGCCTCTGCTCAATAGAAGAGATTGAAACAGACATGTGGTGAAACTGAGAGCAGAGGAGAAGATCTGCTACCTCAGTGAAATGAAACTAGTGCACATAATGTATGTCAACAGCACAATTGTAGTACATTATTTTCACTTAGTTGGTCTCTCTTTCCTGCTCATGTAAAGCACGTGATGAAAGAGAAACAGCGTAACTGAGAGCAGAGGAGAGAAACCTACTGTAAACAGAGACAAAACACTTACACGGGCCTGAAATGAAGCTAGTACTCAAAGTATGTAACAACATAATTGTAATACATTTGTTGTTTCTGTGGAGGGACAGTGAGGGGACGTATTTATTTATATATTTATTTTTATTCCCCCCACCCCCACTCCACGGATTTCTGCTGACAACATTGGCAGTAATCAAATGTAAATTGTTAGAAGCTGCATTTGTCTCTTTATGGAATCAGTGACCTATTATTTTAATGATTACTGATTGGTTTCACAGTATTTCTGCCACCTTAATTACTGTAAACTGCAAATATGTTGAGTAAGATGCCAAATCTTGACTTGTTGCAACAGTAAATAAGGAGCACATGAGCACAGAACGGTCCCCGGGAAAGAGATGGATGATCTCATCGTCGTTGCCTGTTGCGACTGGGAACCATTTAGCCACTGCTATGGCTATAAGCTATGTAGACTTCATATGAGGTTTGATTTTGAAGAGATAGCAAAAGTTTTGCCATAGTTGAAAACATGAAAATGAGGCATGGCAGTTTTGTAACGCCATTCGTCAGAACTGTGAGCGGAACAGCTGCTGGCACCAGTTGAATCAAACTGTTGAAGGTAGTTGGGCTGTTTCAGATCGTTTGAGGCCATTGAATGTTTTCAGCTGTTTGAATGCTGCGGTTTACTAACAGTGACCTGACTGCACCTTTTTCCTTTTGTATCCTGTAAACCACACGCCGATCCCTTTTTACAGAAAGAAGAAAATGAAAGCGTAGATATTAAATTCCTGTGATTAAAACAACTTATGAAAGCACTGACCTCACAGTAAATTTTCTTTACACCCACGAGATCAGGAAAATCAGAGGTCAGCGTTAGACAAGACTGTACTTGCTGTGTTTTATTTCGTACTTGTAGTTGGGTGTGGTCATCAAAACGGGATTATGGGCTTGTTTGTTGCTATCATAGCAGATCTAAATGAATGTGAACTGTGAGATGAGGCTTTTATGTTCACTTCCTTTGAGGACCCAGCTGACTGAGACTATCCAGCACCTCTCCTGCTGGAGAACAAAGTGTGTAACCAGGCTTTTTGTTCGGGACTTTCCGTGCACTGATTTGAATAAAAAGGATCACACCCTCTGACTTAAAGTCAACAAGTCACTTGTGGGTTTGAATGATGTAAAAGATCTCAATGTTTCTTCGGGTTTCTCTGCGTGTGGATTTAGACATTTATGAGGCGTTTGGCTGTCTGGCTCCATTCACTTTTTGAATGTGTTAGTTGGCTCAGTGTCTGTTGCATATTTTAGGGATTCAGAGTGTGAGAAGTGGTGTCAGAGGAGATGCAGAGCAAAGTGGCGATGCTGAGTGTGTTACACTCAGTTGGCAGCTGTGAGACGGGGCATGGGTGCAGCTTCTACCCCTGCTTTCAGCTTGAGGGCTGCATGTGTGAGTGTTTAATCCATGCTATCGGTCCGACTGTCAGTTGCTTCCCCATTTTTGGTCCTTGATGGATTTCACGTTCCCACCAGGAGCTCCTGTACTGACTTGGTGTTCTGAATGTGCGTATACACTTTCACAGAGGCAGCAATTTGCGCAGAGATGCTCAGACCTCCCTTTTTCAGTACACATACCTCCAGCCTCCTGCGCCACCTCCTGTGGGTGGAGATGCAGTGAAAATATACAATCAATTTACTGGTGAAAGCAAAAGTCCAAGGATACAGTAATCCATGTATAACTGCAAACAAGACATGTGGAAACAAATCACAGGTGTAGATGATCGACCACAGCTGGAGGAGCAAAAATGAGAATGGAGCAGATGGTCAGATAGGAAGGAAAAGACTAGATTAGACAAGCGAAAACTAACCGTCAAAGTAACGCGGGAAATAACAAAGAACCCCACTGAGACAGGAAAACAAAGGCACTAACATAAGGATGACGAAACACTGGAGCCATATGAGTAACTATAATACCAAAACAGAAACCCTCGCCAACACCCAGGACCACGACACATAAGCGAAAACCCACTTGCCTCCCACTCACCAATGGACCTCTGTATCCTGTCCCTGGATCTGGTCTCTCGATCATTTCTTCATAGGTAGCACATTTCACAAGTACACATTTCATTCAAGTCAGTCATTGGCCGTTTCTCTTTTTAATTCTTGTTATTAGTACTTGTAGTTGTTGTTCTATTTAAAGTAGGTACTTGCTGTCTTTCCCAGAGATGGTACGTAAAAGGTGGACATAGCCATAACAAAGTCCTAGTGAAGGCCTGTTTTTGAGGTTTTCTTAGCTGTTTAAAGTGAAACATTGTTGCGAGTCACAAGAAAGGCTTCCTCTAAAAGGCCATATGTTTTATTGTTCTTCTGGACACTACTGGGACAAAAATTTACGAAGTAAACATCATCTTGTATTCATTAAGACTGGAAGCCTAGTGATCAAGTCAAAAATTCATGGTTCATGAAAGCTGAGGATCATTTTCTTGTAGACATCTACACAAACTGGACCTATTGCTGGCAGGGTTTTTGTTGGCACAGATTAGACCTTTGTGGGGTGGCTAGGCACATAAGCACAGTGAGTCTGCATACAGTAAAGAGAGCCAGAGTTAGCTTATTTGACAGAAATGGCTTATATTTTGCTGTTATTTCTGACCACTGTGATGATCTGTGTATTCTACTTGAGTAAGTGAAGACCTATTTAACAAAAGGGGTTTGAAAGCCTAATTTTATCACAGTGCTAGTGATTTTCCTTTGGCTCTGGCCAAAATAGACCATGAGGTGGGGTCAAAAATTCCTTTGGAAAAACCCTGACTGACCATTAAATGCAGTTTCAGGTAGTCTGTCTGTTCCAGGTGCATCTGATTCCCCTTGGGTTTCATGGAAGGATGGAAGAGGTCTATACCATCTTAACAAAAAAGCAAATGTGCACAGCGGCAGGAGTGTTTGAAATGGGGGAAAATCCTTGAAATAAATTGAATATGAAGCTGCAAGCAGAGGTCTTCAACTTGTCGGGCTCTGGCATTAGAGAGCGGTCTTAAAGCCAGCATTAATCCCATGAGCTGTGCTGACCACCGAGGCTGGAGAAAGCTCGTTAACCCACAAAAACTCAAAAAACAGAAAGCGTGAGGGAGGGAAAAAAGACGTCATGGGTCTCGCTTTGATCGACAGGCCACACCACAGCTGTGACTGGGAAAATCGTCCTTTGGTTTCAAATCTGGTTTCTCTGTAAAGTGTTACTTTCAGTTTGGAGCATTTTACAAGAAGCCGTGAAGTTGTTATCACACTTGAGTAGTTGGTTGTTACATTAGAGAGGACAAACATGAGGCCGAGGTGCTGCAGGGGGTCTAATTCACTAATTTTCAAGCCTCGGATTTTCAAGCCTCGGATACATGCACATCCTGTAAGGCCCCATCTGCAACACCGTGGCCTATTTGTGTGTCATCAGCAGCAGATCACTTCCCTGGCATCTTGAGCTGCATTTCTTCACTTGATTTCTTGTGCCAGTGCAGCAGAGTTAGCAGCATTTGAGGGGAAAAAGATTGTATTCTCTATTATGGAGCGTTGGCTTCAACATATTTGTGTTTCCAGCTGCGGCTCCATTAGGCGGTCTCATTGATATTCAGCAGCCTTTGACCAGAGTGGACATTATCAGCAGGTCAGGCGTGCAGTGTGCAAATCTGTTGTGCTTAAAGGCAAGAATAGAGTGTGTAATAAAAGCCATTTCTGTCATTTCTGTTTGCCATGCACAGCAAATGAGTTCGCTTTGGGTGTGCGTTCCCAGTTCACTGATCAGCCGAGCTTAATGGGTTGTTTTCTGGCATTCACACAAGTCGTGTAAAATAAATTTTTTTTAGCATGGTTCTTCAGAATTTACTTATTTGGTCATTAGTGGTAATAATTACAAAAGCAGCAAACATTTCATTGAAATCATCAAAAGACGACAACAACAATCACAAAAATAACAAATGGTGCCAGGCACAACAAACCCCGCCCTCCAAAGACGTTATAGTTGATTTGAACATTGTTCGTCTCACAAACGTGTCATTCTCCGTGCACATGAGGGCATTGTTCTCGACTTATTGTGTTCAAGATTTTCAGAAAAACTTGACCTGAAAATAAAAAAAGGTGATTAAGTTTTTTATTTATATATTTATTTATGTATTGGTTTGGAAGAATCACACATAATCACTTTTGATTCTCCAAAATGTGGGCAGCTGGGGGGCTTAGCCCCACAGAGTGTATTTATTGGATGAATTTAAAATAAATTTCAGTCTGCATTGATCTTTCAGTTAAGATTATTTTTATGCTAAAGCTTAAATCTCTGCAGCTATCTGACGGCAGCAGGACACAAGTCGAGAAATCTTGAAGTGGGCCTGTTATTGTTTTTCTCGTTTTCTGTCTTCTATATATAGTTACAGTGTTACAAAGATGTTAAATATGGCTAAAGTTTTAAATAAGCTCACGCTTCAGACTCCAAACACACTGTCAAACTGTTTCTTCTACTCTGGGATCTGTATGAGCTGATATCTGAAATACGGTCATCTGAGCCTAAAAAACCTCTGGCTGTGATCAAAGAAGCTCCACCCACTTGCTGCTCACGCCGTCTGTTTGTGAGGGGCAGCCGGTGGTTGACTTAAAGAGCGTGTAAGTAAAGCAGCTTGTTTCAGGCAGTGAATTAACTGGGGCTGTGCCAGTGCTTATTTTAAGCCAAATGCGGATTATTTTGAACTGGGAATCATACTAAGCTACTCCAATAAAGACCCAGAGCAAAATGTGGAGCTGGAAAGAGACTGCCACATCATGATCTTCCACCCACCGTCTTTACCTACATTACCACACACTTCCACGTGCGTCGGATGGCTGGGTTAAAGGAATAGGTGGGGTTTTTGAATCGAAGCTGTTTCAGTGCCCACAGATCTTTTGCACTTTGCACTGATGCACGTACCTGAACCAAAATAGAAGGTGCAAAATGCACCCACGCAATACAAGAAGCACAAGACCCACCACAGGTCATTGTGCTTGTGCGGCGAGAGGAGGGGCTTTTTGACTTTTGTTGATGCGTTAAGTGACACCAGTGATAACGGTGCACACTTTCAGTCTCTCCTCGAATGCATCCTTTTGTGTCACACTCTTTTGCACACGTTAAAGTGTCAAAGGAAGCCTGAGAGAGAGGAGAAGTGTGAAGTCTGGGTTAAAAATCTTATTGTCTAAAAACAAGTATCTCTTACGGTAAGAAGAGATGAGGCTGCTGTCTAATTTTCAAGTGCAACATTAAGGATGTTTCTGACAAACCTGGGGCATTTTTTTGTGTATCTGACTTTATGTAACCTAACCTCAGCAACACAATGAAGGTTGTTATCAACTCAATAAGTCAATCCAGGGTTTATCAAACTAGCGACGAGACCTCACATGAGGGAGGTGAGCTGGCAGCAAATGACCAATCAGACACAGATATTTCTACTGGCAGCAGAGCAGCTGATATTTAGAAGATAAATCTATAATATTAGAAATGTATAAAGAGGTTAAACACATAATAAAGACTGAAAGTAGCACAGCTGCTGCAGACACATCAGTTGTAGACTGTGTGGTTTTGAAATGCGGTATATGAATGTGTGTGTGTGTGTGTGTGTGTGCGCTTTAAGCTCTTTGCCAGCTCATCTGCCAGAAAGATAACTGTGTTGATCTGAAGTGGGAGAAACGGTTCATCACTCATCCGTGTGACTTCTTCAGTCTCAGCTGACTGCAGGTTTCTACAACCTTACAAACAGCACGGTTGCATAACGACTGAAACCAGCCCCTTTGCTTAACAATGAGCCACGAGCTCAGTTTCATGATCAGTAATCTGCAAACTGTCAGCACCATTGATCAGTGGCTATGAGCGCTGTAATCACAGCATTGTAAGATGGTGAAAGATGGACCCTTAGGCCCCCCTCCTCGATTCAGCGATGGTCGTTCCCTTTTCACAGGAATGGCCTTTTTGACGCCCAGCATTCCTCCCTGTCCAGGATGTGCAGATCCGCAACACTGAAAGGGCCTGTAGGTGTAAACAGACTGCAGAGTCCTGCCCTGACACTTAGGCAGAGGTTGCTATAATTCACAGCAATCCTCTTGGCACTTAACAGCATACACTGTATTGCTCTGAGGGACCCAATCCTGAGGGAGGACCTGTTTTTGGCATACTGTATAGCTCGATTTGGGGGTTGAATGCCGCTGAGATGCAGTGTTTTGAAAAAAAATGTATCTCAGCTGTTCAGATACTCCTAACACGCTGGTTTTTGCCTGGGCAGTAGTTGTCCTTCTTCTCTCCTGGATCGCCTGGAGCGTTCTTTAGGTGTTTTCCTACCAGGTGAGCTCTGCAGCATAAGTTAATACAGTGAGAAATTAACCGCCTTCATTGTACTGAAGGTTAAATTTGAAGTTGCCTCGCTAAACATCTAATCCTAAACAGCTGTTATTAGCAATAGCAGAATGATTTCGGCGTCTAATTTAAAGAGTTGACGCTTTCCTGTAATGTATCTCAGTGGTCAGCGGAGACCTCAGCAGGGTCCATTAACATGTTGACATCAGCTGTTCGCTGAGAGCTTGTTTCTGTGCCTCCACGGTAACTGTCACATCGATCAGCGTTCCCGCGGCATCAGGCCAACGAGAACACAGTATAGGTTGTGACTGCACATCATCTCAGATCAGCGTAGAGGATTTTAATGCTGACTCCGAACCTGCCCGGGCTCAGTGGGCATCTGTACGTCCGGCGCTTTAAGGGGCATCGGGGCCTGACAAGTCGATCCGATTAATTTGTTTTGCCTGTTGAGCTGCAGACCAGTCAAATAAAAACCTGACTTCTGAAACATGTTCAGAGCTGCGTGCGCGGGCAGAGCTGTGACACGATGCAGAGCGGAAGCATGAGGCCGGCACGATTTCTCTGAAAAGTAGCCGAGTGAAGATAAACAAAGTACTCGAGATTCATTTAAACATTAACCTTCATGTGACCAAGTGGAGTCATTTATGGCCCTGCACATTGTGACCTATTTAATAGCAGCAATGTTAACTACTGTTAATTCATCAATCAGGAATGATCCCATTGATGTGGTGAGGATAATGAGAGTTCTGTGAAATATTTCCCTTCTTTTTATGTTTTAGCCTTTGATTTTTATTTCAGACATCTCAATAATTAAATATTTTGAATGTTTCTGCACAAAATCTTTAAAATATCAGAAATCTGTAAACAAGATTTAGGCTGAAACAGAAGCATCGAAGTAATACACAGGGATTTGTTGCTCTATATTGTTTCTAACTAAATAATTTTAGAATGAATGAAAACTGTTTAATGCCATCTGGATCAAATCCCATAACCCAAAGCTCACATCACAATTGCTTTATTTCAGCTGACCAACAGTTTAAAATTCAAAGAGTTTAACTTGCATTGACGGGAAAAAAGAACAATCATTAGTTCTGAGAATGGGAAGTAGATATTTTTAGGCAGCAAGGGATCAGTTTTCAATTTTAATTAATGACTTGACTGTGTCCTCAGTTAGTGATTATTTGTGTTTGTCATGCCCACACGGCTACCTTTATCTGTGACAGATATTCAGAAAATGTTCCGATGTGATTAATCGTAGTTTTGAATAATTTTTATGCAAAATGGAGCTAACTAGACTGATTCAAACGTCAATTTAACTGCTTTCATTCACTTTGGCCATGAACAATCTGCCTCAAGGTTTCTGCAGCCATAACGCTGCCTACTTTAGTTCTGTTAGCCTTGGTTCACTGCACAGTGCATGATTAGAAGTGGAAAATTACAATCAAATCAAAGGCTCTAATGTCATGAATGACCCCACACGACTTCTATTATCCTTGCCATGCCAATTCCTGTTAAAGAAATGAACATTTAAAGGAGAAGGTGATTTATGACAAATTAATTGTAGGGATCATTTTATTTTTTATTAAAAATATCATAAGAGTACACATGAGTATGCATGGCTCTGTCACATGAAGGTCTTCTTTTGTCTACAAGTAGATTTGTTAACTGATTTCAGCTCCCACCCTTATGCAGTGGAAGTGAAGGTTTAATCTGGACCCTTCTGAGACCACAGTGTTGGCAGAGTTCAGCAGTTATAATGCAGAGAAAACAGAGGGAAGGAAAATGCTTTAAAGACACACATTGTATCTCCTGAATAAATGAAACCAAAGCTGTCTTCAGTAGGTAGCTCTCCCTTTGAATGTGATGGGGTTTTTTTGCATCCTTTGAACTTTGTGAACTGACCCTTTAACAGCAGCGCCAAAGGGAGGTCATGTCAGTCGGTCTATCTGTGAGTTCTGCCCTCTGTTCACCTGCCTGTTCCCAGAGGAGGATTCAGAAACGTTTTGGTGACCCGCTGAAGTGTTTTTGTGAGTCTCTGCTAAGTCAGAAATGTTGACTTAGAAGTTGATCGGTTTTCGTTGTATGTAGAGTCAAGTAAGCAAGTAAAACTTTGTTTCTTCTGTTCCAGGTAGAAGCACAGTGTGCAGCACAAAGGAGATCGTGCAGCCAAATCGCTATGTAAAAAAAAAAAAAAGATAAAAAAAAAATTTAAAAAAAAAAGAAA
>VUQK01006616.1:3775-18024 GCA_015106715.1 Bujurquina vittata | reverse complement strand
AAATCCCTCTCTCCCTAGGCAGGGGGGGTTGTCTTTTTTTCCACCCTTAGCTCTGCCTGTCAAGTTCTCAACTTGTAAATTAATTTTCAGCTTCCAATTTTTTTTTTTTTTTTTTTTTTTTTTTTTTTTTTTTTTTTTTTTTGACTGTGCATAAATTTGATGTACAGCTCTTCCTCCAAGCCTTTTGGCAGCACTTCTTACTCGTAGTGAAATCAGGTCTTTAATCTCCTTGATTCCTCTCTAAGCCTTTAAGTACTTGGTAATATCCTCTTAACGTGACATAGGTGTTATCCACTTGATTTAATGAATGTGCATGACTAGTGAACACAAACCAAATTTGTGAAGAAAAAAGTGCAACAAATATGGCGCAGCAAATTAAAAGAGAAAATTAAAAAAAAAAGGGCAGACAAGAAAATGATGATTTTATTTCATTTTACTTTACTTTTTAAATCTGGAAATCATCACGTATATTGATTTGTTTTTGCTTTCTGTCTCTGTTTAAAGGTATAAATATCACATCACGATCTCAGAGTTTATCTATGGGAAAAGTGCAGACCTAAAAAACATTTTAGGAAAACAAACAAACAAACAAAAAACACCTCTTGCATGAGGCAATGTTTTTTTTTTGATTATACCTTTTACCAATTCTGTCATGAGTCCCCCTAAATACATAATTAACCACCTTGTCTGCAGTGAAAGGAAGCCACGCTGCCAGAAGAAAGTTTTCTCAGTGACATCAAACATTATGACATGTGAAGTCAAGCAAATATGCAAAGATTTATAAATCTGCATCCATCTGACTAAAAACCACAGATGGATAGATCCGACATCGGGCTAAATGAGAGAAAATTTAGTTTCATATAATATCAATACCATTCTGAATGATCAGAAATAAAAGGAAAGGGTTCTCATTATACTGTTTTAATTCCTAATAATTATTATCCCTGCAGTGCAAAACAGTTACTAACCCACAGTCAGTGTCTTTGCTAACTTTGTTGTCAAAACTTTGTTTTTAATAAACATCATTATGGAATCTCTCACTAGCTGAGTGCCAAGTCCATATAGCACTGGGTTGGCAATGGGTGGAATGATGAAGTATAAAGACAGAAAGATCTGTGCTTCAAACGCCACATGACTCATGTTAAATCTAGTTTGGATAATTTCAAAAAGGGAAGCAACAGTGTAGTTCAACAAAGATAACAGGTGTGGCACACATGTTTTAAGAGCCTTGGCTTGAGATTCTTTTGGTAATTTCCTACACACTTTTAAAATGTGTGCATAAGAGAAAACAATCATCACTACTTGGGGCAGAATAAGAAGTAATATAAATGCAAGTCCCACAGCGCTTATGTACTGCACATTTGTGCATGAATTTTTGACAAGTTCCATGTTCACGCAGTACAATTTTGGCATGACTTTTCCACAGAAGCGCAGCTGTAAGGTTAAGGAGTAAAGAGATAGAAACACAATGAGTGGGTACAGACCTGTAAATGCAATAAGTCTGCATATTTTTGAATAAGACATGATGCTGTAGTAATGAAGTGGGTAACAGATTGAAACATATCTGTCGTATCCCATAAGAGCTAAAATACAAAACTCCCCACTTGCATATGTGTGCAGGAAATAGACCTGAGCCATGCACCACTTCACGGACACTTCGTGCGTTTTTGACACGAGCACAGCAATAATTGCACGTAACAAAGCAGTGCTGCCATAGATTTCATTAAGGGACAACATGCAGGTGAACACATTCATAGGCTGGTGCAGCCGTTTGTTTTGGTGTATAACAGAAATGAGCAGTACGTTCAGAATGAGTGTGACGAGATAGAGCAGGAGGAACACACTAAACAGCCTGTGTTTGTAGTTTTCCATGACAGCGTATGCACTCATTGTGAATGTTACTGCAGTTGTGTTGTCCATACTTCAGTTCAATTCTGAAAAGAAAACAAAAAAGTTAACTTTCTGCTGTTTAGCAGGTAAACATGTCATATACTAATGACATATTGTCAGAAAATATACACTGACTATGAACATAGCATGACTGATTTTTTTTGGTCTTGAATTCAGCTTAGATTTGTCACTGATAGCGCATTTGAGTAGGAGGCAATATGTGCAGTTACAGGTTCAGTGAACAGGAACATACAGTACATTTAGAAGCTATTTTGAGGCTACTGTACCTGCTTCTCCTCCTCTCCTTACTGCAGAGTGTGCTCCTTAAGTGGGCAGCCTTTTATCACTGCTCAGGGTGGGTTAGTAGTGTGCTGATCTCTCCTGTTACCATGGTGAAAAAACCCTCTTCTTTCCAAACCCCTTTGCAACCGTCTTTTCCTTTCATGCGCATGACTCAGAAAGCTCTTACATATAGATATAGATATTAAATGACTAATATATGCATTTAGAATAGCTCCAGTCGAGATTACATTTCATTTGAAAGCTTTTAGCACTTGAAATTTATTTCCTTCACAAATTTGACCTATATGCAGTAGTCAACCTGCCTCGCGTGTGTGACATTACACACGTACACTCAAACATGTACATATGGTCAAGACTGCTGAAGTTCAAACCAAGCATCAGAATGCAGAAGAAAGGCCGTGTTTATGAGACTTTGAATATGGCCTGGTTGCTGCTGCACAAGTTGTTGTGAGTATTTCAGAAACTGCTGATCTACTTTTCGTGAACAACCATCTCCGGGGTTTACAGAGAATGCCTGGTTACTTCCTGTCTTATTTTGGTAGTGTGGTGTTCCTGATAGGGTTGCCACCCATCCCGTAAAATACGGAATTTCCAAAAATGTTCAATACTCATCTCTGTCACACACACGTCAACACTAAATGTAACAATTAAGCCCAAAATAAAAAACAGGAAAAACTAAGGCCAGCAAAATTGTCGTGTATCCTCTTAGGACTCTCCGGCCTACTACAGACCCGTGTTGCCTGCTGGCAAGACAGCATGGATCAGGAGAGCAACACTGCAGAAACAACTGAATAGAGCAGTATTAGTATACATATGTATGGCCATTGAAAGAACAAATCATGCCAATAGATTAACAGTAAACCCCTGATTCTTGAGACTTTGGCAATTGCATTGCACATTAATTGTATAAATTCATAAAACATAACTGGGGTCAATTCTCTGAGAGATTTGGGCACAAATAGGATTTTTATTTAGTGATTTATATGATTTTATGATATGCGAGTGTCCACAAATTCATTTGTCCCAAGACAAGAAAGGTCAAGCTACAAACTTGAAGGTTTTAGCAACATTTGCTATAAATTTGTGGTCACTTAAAGTTTGTTCCAAATTTTTGCCAACAGAATAATACAAAAAGTAATAAAATCAGGCAACTCCATGATTAGTTACATTGCTGAGGACTTTCCTCCAATCCTGCAACAGTTAGATGCAACAGGGTCAAAAAATCTCATAGTTTTGATTATAATATTTCAAAATAAACTCCTGTCAAAATTGCAGCAACCATAATGTGTCAGTAGCAAATAATTCAAAAAGGAAGACTTATTTTAAATTATTGCATAAACATATGAATTCTAAGTGGAGGCCAGTGATGGCTGTCAGCAGAGGTCAAGACAGATTTCTATTCTAAACAACTTAAACCACCATCAGACATCAACACCGTCAGTTTTTTTTGTCTGACAGTTTCAGTCAGTGTATTCTTGTCAGAATATTTATTTTATTTTTGAGAATACAAAGTTCATTGATCATTTTATTAATTTTTGTATCAGTGTTTAAGTTTAACTGTTTGGATGATCTGATTCAATTTAATTAATAATTTGTAGCAATCTTTTGGAATAAAGTCTTCATTGCTAAAAAAAAAGTATTTAATTTTATTTATGACTAATTGCTTTCTTGATCTCTACTTTACAAAAAAGAAAAAAAAAAACATAATAAAATGGGAGTTGGGTGACTTGGGCCATGTTGGTCATGGCCCTGAGGAGCCGTGGTGGGCGTACTTTATTTTCATCTGTGAAAGGTGGCAACTGGTTCCTGGTGCAGTGTGTTTAGTTTCCCTACCTGTGTCTCCCCAGGGAGGAAACCCACGCAGACACGGGGAGAACATGCAAACACCACAACAGAGTGAGAGGCCTGGACCGAGATAGAATCCAACCCAGGCCTTCCAGATGGTATTCTAACTGTGAGCAGTGCTAACCACCCTGCTGCCCTATATACTTATATATGTATTTCATTTAGAAGTACACTTTTTTTATTACAGTTTTGTGTGTGTGTGTGTGTGTGTGTGTGTGTGCGTGCGTGCGTGCGTGCGTGTGTGTGTGTGTGTGTGCACCCACGTGCATGGGGTTACCAGAAAACAACCACTATTGATCACACTATAAAATCTTAAATCTGAAGCGTGAGACCTCAGAGGGTTGTTAGTCCAATTTGTATTTCTATTTCTCTAGAAAGCAATTAGATACCCCTGTTTTGCCACCGGTGAGACCTCTTTGGACAGCACCCGGAGGATAGAGACGAGGGCCGAGAGGAAAAGAGTAATGACATCCCTCTGGAAAAAAACTGATGCAACATTGATGAAACGGTGGCCAAAGGGTCATAACGTTTGGGAGGATGCAATACAACAATAATTTTTAAGGCATTCATTTTTTATGTCACTCACCCATTCATATTAAAGGGTGAGTGTATCCAAACTTTTAACTGGTACTGTATATATATTTTTTAAAAACTCAGTTCCATTCAACCCATGCTGGGAAAGTGTGAAAGTGTCTGCCTCAGAGAGCAACTTGGGGTTAAGTATCTTGCCCAAGGATACATTGGCAAGCCTGCAATAGCCAGATATCAAACTGCCGACCTTCCGATCAGTGGGTGACCTGCTCTACCTCCTGAGCTACAGCCGCTACAGTCAAGTGATGATGACAACAAGGCTCTTTAACCGCTGGCTAAAGCATACAGTCCTCAAGTTGCCAGACTCAAGGCCCAATACTGAAGTGCACTGATCATGGAGATGTTAGTTTTTTGGTCATTACGGCTCTTTTGAGGCTGCACATTGAGGGTGCTGGCAATCCATGGTTCAAAGGAGCCTGTGGATAAACTGAAATATAAACTTCATGAACCGTCTCACTAAGGTGGTGTTTGATTCTAATTCAGGCGTATTGCTTAACTCGAGCTCTGGGGTAAGAAATTTCTGCAACCTTGTTTTTTTTTTCTTTTTCCTTAAGGGGCTCATATTAGATAAGATATCTCCTGGCATTTGGCAACCAGTCAAAGTTCAGCATGTGACAGCCCTGATTTATTTATTTTTTTAGACCACTCAGGTCCATCCAACTGGCAAATCCTACCTCTCTAATCAAGAGAAATGGAAAATTAAAACTTTACAGATAATACAAGAGTTTCTTTTTCAATGAGAAACATCACCCACACACTGCTTCTCATTTTCCAGGTTTGCCTTGTAACCTTGTATGTGCCCTGGCCAGGTTCCCCAATCCCTTACTACACCACTTCTTGGGCCAGTAGCACCTCTATCTCAAAATGAGCTGTAATTCCTGAATCATTTGTCCTAGAGAGGCATTGCTATGCATTAAAAATATTCCATAGCACTAATCTATTGACAACCACACAGCATAAGATACAGTAATGCTCTTTAAAATTCTCTTTAAAACTGGTGCAACTATTTTAAATGCTGCTTGACTTTAAATGAGCTTGTATGCAAAAATATTGCAAGAAAAAAAATCCATACGCTAACACTGTTGCTCTCTTTTGCAAGATACAGAAACAGATTATGGGAAAATGTTTTCTCAGTCTTTTAACACAGATGGAGGAGGCCCGTGTGCTGATCCCCTCCATCTCAGAAAGTAGTGAAGGCCGAGAATGTGCATGTGCTTTCAATTGCATTTATAAATCAGATTACTGGGAAAGTTCACCTCATGACACTTGGTCACGAGTTGGGCGCGGTAATGTAATTTTCTTAAATGTGATTGAGGAAAGCATGTACTCTTAACACTGCTTGTATTTCCATAATATAAAACCTAGCGACCAGTCTGCTGCTTCATCCTCTGCTCCCTTCTAAAACAGACAGATCCAGACCTAACCCTCCTTTCTGGAGCAAGACTGCCAGACACAAGAATGTTTTGTTATCGTGTGGTTGTTTTGGCGCTCTTGGTCGTCTTACTGCTTAATGGTGAGTCTCGATATGGCATCTCACAGATCTCTACAGATTTTTTCTGCTCAGTCGAATCCCTCGAGAGTTTACAAGGTAAATGTCTTTATTTTTTTAATTAAAGTTGCTGAAAATGAGGCTGCATCCTTTCCGTGGTCTTGTCCCAGTCTGAGCGGAGTATGTAGAAAAGTTTGCCTCCCAACAGAGCTGTTCTTTGGACCTCTGGGCTGTGGGAAAGGCTTCTTGTAAGTGTTAATGCTCATTTGCAGCACTCAATACATTAATGTATACTGTATTTATAGTTATTAATACACTTTTTTTATTATTATTATTAGGTGCTGTGTGTCTCATTTTCTATGAGGAAACATGTCTGGACTGTATCTGAAGTTATGCGTGCCAGAAGAGTTGACAAGCCTAACAGAAGACAAGGCAAACAGAAAGCACTGCTGTGAAGGGTTGAATTTAGCATTTTAACTCTGTGTAACATGCTGGACTGTATTTTAATGCGGCTCAAGTCACAGCTTTGGAGTGAATTATTACATCAAAATATTTGCTTGTTTGTACTTTTTTTTTAATCTAACTTTGGATTATTTGTGAGAATGATTTGAATTTTATCTGACACCAGAGATCTTCTAACACTGATTCACATCCAGGCTCTTATGAGCTTCTTATCCATAAAATCCCACCAAAAGAGGAGGGATTTGAGACCCCTAACAACAGAAAAGGGGTCTACAAGATGAAAAACTATGCAGGCTAAAAATGGCCTACTTTCCCATAAACATCACATTTGCTAAATCGGAGCATCTCCATAGAAATCCTCTCCAACCATGAGCTTATTTAACAGTGTTTGTATGGTTGCTCTAATTCAATAAAGTACATGCTGTCACACAAGATATTAGAGCTGTATCTCATAGCAGACAATTTATTAACACAAGTGCAGGTCCTAATACACACAACACCGCTCTGTAATACATGACAACACTGTGAGGAACTTCAGGTTATGAATTAGATTTTTTTATTTAATTTCCTGGGCACTCTGAAACATATATTTTAAGTTTTTTATAACACAAAAACCAGCTACATGTAGTGTATCAGCAGAGTCTTCTTGCAGCAACAAATAAGCAAAATGGCAACATTTAGACACTTTCACGCGTTGGTTACAATCAGTCTCTAACTCCCTTTGAGTCAGGGTCTGTGCACATAACTGAGCTTTAGGAGCCGGAGCCACTGGGATTGTTGCAGTGGACTGAATCCCAGGTGATGGGTTTATAACTCCCAAAGGTAAGTAGCTTACTGCAGAGAAGTTTAGGACCAGGGAAAAGGTGTGGTTTTCCTTATCATTTTTTTTAGCTTTGCTGACAAAGCTGCACAGTTTGCTGTAACAAAGATACAGTAATACAGTCACAAAACAGTCACTTGGATCTTTTCATAAAGGATATAACGCTTTATCAAGGCATTATGATATCTTAATGTTTGGAAACTATAAACCTTCACACATTTATTTGCTTTCTGCGAGTTTCATTTTATCCCAATTCATCAAATAAATAAAAAAATCCTTCCCGTCTAACCATCACAGATTTGCTTGGAATTTTTTCCAGGAGAAAGACATACTTCTTAATGGGAATTATGCAAAATTTCAGTTTTACAGATAGGTCACTGATATTTTGTTTACAGCTTCTCATGCACAAGGCACATACTGTAATATTCCTTAAAACATTCGGAATTAGGTGACAGGTTTCACAGATACCTGATTATAAATATGGAAAACAACATTTTCATCCAACTTCAGTGTGATGTTCCCTGGGTATGACACCATGTACTAAATCCAAATTATAATTTTATTTTTTAGAAAGCGCAAGTTTCTGTAAATATTACATCCAAAATCTGGGATCCCCTCTTTCATTTTTCCAATATAAATTTCTGAAAACTGAAATCTATTTACAGTAGCTGGATTACAATAAACTATATTTCTAAACGTCACTGGTCACCTTTACTGTACTTCCTCTTCTTTCAGCTGCCCTGTTAGGGACCATCTCACCCTATCCCTTGCACCTCTGTCATTTATTACATGAGATAAAACTTGAGAAATTGCCTTAATCACATGATTAGTTACAGCCAGGCTCCAAAAACGCATTTCAACATTTTCATTAAAGTGTTTCCAAGATATAATTTTTAATCAGCAATCATCTCATCAATGATGTTCAGAAAAGTCCTTCATGCTGGGATCTGAGGGGACATAAATTGAATTAAAACATCTTTATCTGCTTCAGAAAAATCTCCAGTGCTTCTAATCCATCTGATCATACGCATGTGACATACTGTCATCATGTGTTGAAGACTTCCAGCATACATAATTTTTCATCTTCAACTTGCTTTAATTAGTTAATAGGGTGAGGTTAATTGGTGATTCTAAATTGGCTGTAGGGGTGAATGTAAGTGTGAATGGTTCTCTCTCTCTCTGTGTCAGCCGTGCGACAGAAGGCGACCTGTCCAGAGTGTGCCACGCCTCTCGCCCTGTGACAGCTGGGATAGGCTCCAGTCCCCCTGCGACCCTGAAGTGGATTAGCGCAAGATAACGGATGGATGGATGCTTTTTTCAGCATATATTTTCAGTATCCCAAGAAATTACTAGAAATGATTTTGCACAGTGACAATCGAATAGCTGACTGTTGTTTCAAGTTAATCTGGCAAATGAACTGTGTTCAACATGCAGGCTGGCTGGCTCATATTTAGATTTCCTAAACTGTACACATTTTCATTCCAGTATTAATCCCCATATTATCCGGGTGATGACTCAGATTCTTTCAAATGGGTTTTGAATGCAAGTTGCATGCATTGCAGCAGGTTCTTTGCAGCAAAGAGTACAAATCCAGGTAAATCTTTTTGAGGTGCAAACATACAGTTTCATCCTTTGGTAAATTATCTATTAGACTACATCTGTGCTTAAGGAGCAACTGGTCATCATTTAGTAAAGGGGCAATAGGAATCAGCCACCTCAGTCTAAAACAAGACTAAAACTACACGAAAATATGTTATTTGAATAGGATATAAACAAAGTTAAATCTGATTTGTTTTTATGTATGAATAGAATTACTGCAGAGAATATTTACATTGCATATTTTAGCGTGTAATGCAATTCATGGTAGGGCACCTTTTGGTGCAGCCCAATGCAGTTCCTAAAGCGCATGGCTCTAAAGACTCCATATTGAAGATCACGCTTGGAGATGTGGCATAAATCAGTGGTACAGCAGTCTGCCAATGCTCTTGGATGGTCAGTCTCTCAGCCGCTGGGCAGTGAGCCACTGCTGTTGGGACAGTGTGCTGCAGCTCTGCTATTCCACTTGAATTTTAAAGACACATAGGCTGCTGCTTACCAAAGGCAGAGGCCGCTTGACATTGTATGGAACCTGTTTTGTTGTATGATCTGGATTTGTTCGCTTGGTTGTAATGAGGACCAGCTGATGTGTGTGTGCATATGTTCAACTATTACAACATCTGCTGCCTTCTTGCCTGGATCATTCCTGAAGTTGTTCAGCTACTTTGCTAATGCTTTGGTCCTAAAACTGCATAGTGCATAAGTGTGCACTTCATAGGGGGTGGAACAATTTGCTGCAGACATCCATGACTCTAAAGTGGTCAAAACCCTTGGATGATCTTTTACCGAGAGGAGAAACTTCACACTATCAGAACAAACTTTTCACTGCTATTTGATCTGTGCCATACTGCCACATTTTGTCATGTCGGGGAATGACATCTGCCATCCCTACGGATTACTTAACATGAAGGTTTTAATCATGTTTTCCTATCAAGACTGTGCATATTAGGTAACAGCTTTCATCCAAATGGGTAAGTCCTCTTTAAGGTCTTTGTCCCTTGATAAAATGCACAAATGCATGCGCACATGCATACAAATTAATCCCCAAACCTCACAAAAAAAGTATTTTCTAAAAAAAAACCAAACCAATGGGTAGAGAATCCAAAAAAAGGTCAGAGTTGAGTATTTTACTTTCGACACAAAGTGTCACAGTGCTTCCCACAGAAAGGACTCACTTGCTGCACACAGATAAAAGGTTAACACGAGCTTTATTGGCACAATAAATTTAGGAAAAACACAGTGTGAGCAGAGAATGTTTGTTAGGAGGGGGGGATGGCTGCTGAACTGCCCAGTGCTCTCCCACACACGGTCACCAGTTGCAGAAGGATCCAGGTTGGACGAGATCTGCACAGAGAACAGCATTACACCAAAATATGAGAACTCAGCCAGAGGTTTGACCCTAGCAACCTTCCATATGTCACTCTAACACAACAATTTGGTGACAACTGAGACTTTCCTCTAGCCTTAAATAGCCCTTTTTGATCTGCATCCACGAGAAACAGGTGGGGGATGAGTAACACGCTACAGGTTAGTATTTGACAGGCAGGCGGAGCCACCAGGGAGAGACCACCTCTGCTTACAGGTAAACAAAAACCAGGACACGCCCCACTACGAGAGGGGAAGTGAGAGCGAGAAGGCAGAGAGGGAGAAAAGAGGGGAAAAGAGCAGCCCAGCTCAGGGACCAAGACAATAAGAGGATTTACTGCGCAGACTACCTCACTGTAATTACAGGAGACACCGGGGTGTGTCAGAACAGCAAGAAAAAGCAAGATGCCTGCATGCTTGAATTCTTTTTATTTATTTACCCACATCACAATCAGCTTCATCATCTTAGAAAGCAAATAAGTAAAAACGGAAACATTAAATGCCACATGAACACATTTGATTTAGTTGTAGATTCTAAAAGCTCATCAAACTGTAGCTTCTTCCTGATTTTTTATAGCACAAACAGCATGGAGAGGTGTGATCTGATGCCACTGTTGCAAAGCTGGATCTTTATTAAAAATAGGTCAGAAAATAACTACCAGTTTCCACAATATATGTGCAAGCTTACACAGCTATTTTTTGCTTTCATTTATTAGCTTGTAATACAGTTTTACCATCAGACTGACAATAGCAAAAACACTGCATGTGACATGTGATACTACAGAGATCCTACCACTTGAGGGCAGTGCTGAAGTACTGTCCTCTGGTGCCCCTCAGCTGCCAATAATGTTCAAATTTCGAACATGTAAATGTAATAATAAAGTAACAACAAATTACATTTTTGTGTCAAGCAAGACACAATTTTGTATATATTCATTTTGTTTTCTTAAATGTTCTTTTTAACGTACTTTGAGAAGTTTGTAGTGACGGCTTTTGTTCTTTGCCCCGTTGAGACCCATTTTAATATAATTGTCATAATTTGAGTTTCTCCATCCATCCATTTTTATCCTCTTTCTCTTGACAATACTTTCTTTAGAGATAGAACAAATGTTGGAGTTAACTCAAAGAAAGGCAGCTGTGGAATGTAAAAGTGAGGTCTATGATATTTGGATGCAAACTATAATGTGATATTTAGAATCCCCACATGCCAGTATCATTTCCTAAATGTTGCCAATACAAACAATGGAGGTAAGAAACAATTTTAAATAGTGCTATACAGCATTATTATCCCTTTGACCTTCAGATCAGTCTATTGACCTTGAAGGAGAGGTCAGCAGTCAAAGGTGACATGATATTTTACATCTTTTATACAGTACTTTCTATATGTTGACCAAACACACCACTTTTAAGAATCATAGTTTTTACTTCTTTTTTTTTGTTCAATTTTCAACCAATTTCAACATCAAAGATTATTAAAGAATTTAAAGTGATTTTTGAATTTGTCGTGTGGTTTGCTTTGGACAAAACTGAAATGCTTTTAGACAGTTTGCTTTGAATATGATTAATGTGAGATTTCCAAATAATTTTGTCATCTATTGTAACACCCAAGAATTTAATATCATGCACTATTTCTATTTATATCTAAATGAGATTTTTTTTTTAAATCTTACCATTACCAAAACTCCTCCAAGCCACTGCATCACACGCCTAGTCCGGCAGGTGACAGTGTTGCAACTGCAAGCTGGTTTTCCAACCACAAACCAAACCTAAAGAAGAAGAAAGAGGAGGAAGAGGAGGACACCGAAGAAGAAGCAATAACAAACAAACCTAGCGGCTGCAAGGTAACCCAACTTCGGGGATCTTGTACACTTGTTTTCCTTCCTCCACGTCGGACGTAGGCTCGGTTTTTATTTTGTTAACTGTGCATAATACGATGTACGTTGGCTACGTAAGACATACGTGGTTATCCGTCCCGGAGACAACGTAATTGTTATCTAACACAAGATAATACCAGTCAGGCGACAGCTAACGCTTAGCTAATCCTTCCCGTCTTTTTGTCATTTTATTGTGGAAACATTGACTCTCTAGGGGACTAGTTGTAAAGTATGAAATTAAACTAGTGGCTTTAGTTTTTACACGCTTGCATGTGAGAATCCCAGGTGAGGACAAGCCTCCCAGTACAGCCATTAGCGGGATAAGGAGGTATGCTGCTCCACGATATACGGTTTTATATCAATCTGAAGTCGTCTGTACTCTTGTCATAGTTTAGCAGAACCCGAAATGAACTGCATGCTAATCGAGGTCCAGCTCGTCAGTCTACTTTGACCTAGCTACATAGTTAACACGTTTATTGTGACGACTTAGCTTCTGCAGCGATTGCGGGTTAACTTCCTGTGAGGAGCTGCAGCAACACAAAGTGGTTACAGTCCTTTTGTGTTAGTCAGACAACACACCGTATTTGGGTTTAATGGCTAACTAGTGGCACAAACCGGTCCACCAGTGGCCTGTGTGGAATGTTGAAACGAGAGTCTCACTTGTCTTGCTTCATGATAATGAGGCTGTTGGCTTTTACTAAGATGCCTGTATATGCATCCAGGTTCAGCTTTGTTGAACACACATTGAGGCAACTAGTTTGTTTCCATCTGTAGCAGTATAAGGGACCTGAATGTAAGTTGTGCGTTGTTCGTGCTTTGCCGATTTTGGCCAATTTAATTTTCGTATATTTACCTCTGTGGGCAATCTGTAGATGTAGTCCACCTCAAATCCCCGGTTGTCCTGTCTTCACATGGGAGAAGTGAATTATAACCGCGAAATCACTATTATTTGAATCAAAAGCACTGCTGTCAGGTCTTGTATTAAAGCAGCAAATAACAGGTTAGATTATGTTTATGGGTTAAAATGATATGAAGTGGTGTGTCAATAAAGCAAACCTTTGGAAACTGCAAACAGTCGGGACAGTGAACTTAGTGTTTTATGTAAACATAACTTGTTTGTGAAAATAAGAAATAGTTTAGGTTCATAGCAAGCTGTGTTGTAAAATGTCAATACTTGAGGCCACCAACGATTGCCTTGCTGCTCCATGACAATGTAGCATGTTCAAATGCATTCTTGTGGACCACTTCACTGTTTGTTTGTGACTCCGCTTACATATTTACATAGATTGAATCACTAAAATCATTCATTTGTATAAAAATACATCATGTCATCCTGAAACCTTTTCACACTAACACGAGGTGTTGTTGTTTTTTTTTTCCACAGTTGATTTTAACTGTAAGTAACCAAGAATGGTGGACCTTGGCATTTGGTGCATGGGAACTCGACTGAGTGTATTAACACTGGTTTTCTGCAGCTTATTGCCTCCCTTGCCTGCAGATGCCTATATATATGCTGTAAGTAGAATTGGAGCTTTAAATCATAGAATTTAGTAAGCTTTGTTTGTCAATATGGGCCTCAGACTGGTCTGAAACTGTTCTAAGTTCTCATAGTGTTTGTATATATTTTTTGCAGTATTGTAACAATGTGACCAATTACATATTTGAGGACCTCCCTGCAATGTTTGGATCTCCACTTCCAAACGATGGATTAATGGTGAGAGCATTGGAGAGGGCGTGTAGATGGAAAAATATAGGTCATAATCTTTTGATAATGATGTCTTTTTTTCCTTTGTGTGTTAGGGAGTTTTGGTTGCCTCCCATCCATCTAATGGTTGCACAGCAATAGACCCTCCTCCTCCGCTGCCACCATTTTGTGATGCCAACACAACCAAATTTGTTGTGCTCATCAAACGTTATGACTGCAACTTTGATATAAAGGTAAGTGGTGTTTAAGACTGAATAATTCGTGTTGTCTGAAAAGCAAACTGGTCTAATGTGAGGACCTTTTTTCAGG